>WHYT01014724.1:87955-111929 GCA_009806455.1 Tetrax tetrax | reverse complement strand
GCTGACGGGAAGGGGAGCGGCGTGCCTCGGCCGTCCCGCCCTCGCTGGCCGCGCCTCGGTGGTCGCCGGCGCCCCGGCGAAGGGGAGGGGGGCGCGCGCAAAGGGGTGCGCGCATGCGTGGCTGCGACCGCGCGGGTCGGGGGGCCGCGGTGAGGGGCGAGCCGGGCCGGGCAGTGCGGGCCCTGCAGCGGGGTCGGTGCCGTTGCCGCGGGCGCTGGCGGGGGGGCCCGACGTCGGCACCAAGGGGTCGAGGCCGGTCGCGCCGGCCCCTCCCCGGGGCTCTCCGCTCCGCCAGCGGAAGGCGGCCGTGGCGTCGGGGCCGGCGCTGCGCTGGAGCGTGCGTCCTGTGAGCTGCAAGGCCGGGCCCCTCGCCCCGGAGCGTCCCCCCGCCGCCTCCCCCTCCCGTGTGAGGTGGTCGTTGGGTGTTTTGTGCCTTGCTGTCGCTGTGCCTCGTTCTTGCCTTAACGCAGGGGGAAAGTAGTCGTGTGATACTTCCCCAAACAAGGGCTGAGGTTTTTGGGGAGAACGCTGGTTCGGCTGTGGGCTGTCAAAGACGGGAATGGTTTGCGATAAAGGAAATACGTGGGGCCACACGTGTGTCCCAGGTAACAGCTAGTACTTGGTATGTCAACTGGTACTGAAGACGTTTGGAAAGAGACAGACTTCCACATCCGCACTGTCTGTATTTTCTATTCCCCTATGTTCTAGGAACTTTGGAAACTGAGTTATAAAATGCCATTTTGTAATATGTGTACGAGATAAGTGCAACTACAGTACATAGATGCCTTCCTAAATGGTTTACAGAGAGAGGGAGTAAAAAGTTTACAGCTTTGTTTCTGATTTAGCAGATGTGCCAACTTTTGTACAATGACATCTGACACTCACAGACATCTGCTGTAAGGGAGGAACTCCAGCAGATGACTCTGCTTTTGCAGAATCATAGAACCATAAATCGTTTGGGTTGGAAGGGACCTTTAAAGGTCGTCTAGTCCAACCCCCCTGCAAGGAGCAGGGACATCCCCCACTAGATCAGGTTGCTCAGAGTCCCATCCAACCTGGCCTTGAATGTTTCCAGGGATGCAGCATCCACCACCTCTCTGGGCAACCTGTGCCAGTGTTCCACCACCCTCATTGTAAAAAATGTCTTCCTTATATCATTGTCCAAATTTCTCCCTTATCAAGTCTAAATCTACCTCCTTCTATTTAAAAACCATTACCTGTTATCCTATCACAACAGGCCTTGCTAAAAAGTTTCTCCCTGTCTTTCCTGTAGGCCCCCTTGAGGTACTGGAAGACCGCTATCAGGTCTCCCTGGAGCCTCCTCTTCTCCAGGCTGAACAGCCCCAACTCTCTCAGCCTGTCCTCATAGGAGAGGTGCTCCAGCCCTCTTGCCATTTTCGTGGCCCTCCTCTGGACTCGCTCCAAGAGGTCCATGTCTTTCCTGTGCTGAGGGCTCCAGAGCTAGACGTAGTACTGCAGGTGGGGTCTCACCAGAGAATCACCTCCCTCAACCTGCTGGCCACACATGTGGTTGGTTTTCTGGGCTGCAAGCGCACGTTGCTGCCTCATGTTGAACTTCTCGTCCACCAGCACCCCCAAGTCCTTCTCCTCAGGGCTGAATACTGTCTCAGTGCAGCTGGTGTTCCATTTAAACTGATGATTAGAGAAGACCAATGCCTCTTACGTGTTTGGAGAAGTTGCCATTTTTATTTTCGGTTTTGATTCACAAAAGCCACTACTTTTCACTCCTCTTAAAAATTTTTCAAACTGCCATTTTTTATGTGGAAGAACAATGAAAATGGGATAATGGTTACTGCTCTATATTACAGTGAAGAGTCCTTTAGGTAAAATTTGTGGGACATAATGTTTTAATGATGGGCCTTTGAAAACTGGGAGAATCTTAAGCATTTAGGATTTTTTTTCCAATACGTAATTATAAGGATCTGAAGCTTTTTTTTTTTTTCCTTTTTTTTTCCCCAGTGCAAAGTCTATGAATCTTTTTTGTAAAAGGAAAGCTTCCTTTTCTGCAGCTGTTAAATGAGGTAACATTCAACTTATTTTCTAAGTTAGATTGATTATTTACTGTGTTACTTGTTTTTGTGTTTATCTTCCTTTCTTTACTTGAGGTTCGAAAAACGTGTCATAAGAATTCATCATCGTACGATATCTGAAGCAGAAACTGAGATATTTATCAAAATATCTCGAGCTACTGACAGGTCTGTGAAAATCTTCTGTCTGTTGAATTTTGTCATTGCTGGAAATCCTTCTTGTTTATCGTTTTTTCCTCCCTGTTGCAGTCTCTCTGCTATGTGGATGTTTGTTCGCTACTGCCATCCCTTGGATGGAAGCAGGCCTGCTGAACGTTTATGATGGTTATCTTCTGGTGGTTGGTTTGTGAAGAGAGTATAAATGCTGCTACACTTGCCCCTCAGTGGAGACTTGTCTTTAGAGAACATGGCAGTGGGAAAGTATGAGTAGGGGACAGATTCTAAAGGTTACCTTTTCACCTATAGGCATGGATCAGGTTTTTATAATAATTTCTGTGCTTTTTATCTTAAAAATGACATGAGGGAAATGGGAAATGAGGTCTGTATGATTCCGCATCTTTGTGCCTGTGGCTACTAGGAGTTGAACATGTTAGTCACTTTTAACCAAGTCTGAACAGACGATAAAGGTTTGAAAATAGTCCTATATATTTTCTAAAAATTGAGGGCAGCATCAAGGAGAGAGACTGTTGTTACACATTTTGTTTGTCAGCAGTTGTCTATCACGTTAGCACGTGCACATGGGCAAACTGGATAGCATGCGCGTGAAATTAACTATAGGATACTGTGGGTGAAAGTGTCATGAGGGACATCAGTGGGAGCTGGATTTTTAACAGTGATGTTATGGAGAGTTAAAGCTACAAAGGATATCGATTTGGAGGTACTACACTCAGTTGCTCTCCTATTAATGGGGCGGCCTTGTGCACTCAGTGTAGTCTTAAAGCAGAATTTCCTATATTTCTTTTTCCCTAAGCCGTATGTTTCAGTATACTGACCGACAGTTGTGCTGCATTTCACAAAAATATCTTTCAAAAGGTGGGTAAAAGATCTTGTGAAGGATGGGTGAAACAGTTTTTTTCTGAAACAATAATTAAGAAAATGTTAGAATCCCTCGATATACATAGAATAATTTTTCACATTTACAGGAAAATGCATATATTACATGAGATTAATCCCAAATAAAAATCTTCAGTCTTCAATTTAACAGATTTTTTTTTTAAATGAATACAACATATTTTATGCCAACTTGATTAAAAAAATATGCAAAAGTATGCCAAGTTGTGAAGATCTTATTACATGTATAAACAGTAGAACATCTCTCAAAAATTGAGTCAAATCTCAAATTAAACAATTTACCTTTCACCAAGAAGCATATTCCCAGACTGAATTTTCTGGTTAATGTTATAATAAATAACTGCCATTATTATTAATCTTGATAAGACAAAGACAATGGTAATGCTCCTTAAAAATCTGTGTTTTCTTTCATGTAGCTTTGTAATTAAAAAAAAATCCTTTGTGTCTTGAAACTTTGTGGCACATCCCACCAACTTCTGAGATTACTTTAGAACCACATAGTTAGTCTACTTTGTAAGTTATAGGAATGTAGAATATGTTAAATATTTTCTCTTGGGTGAGGGCCAATAACTTTGTGGGTATTGCAAAATTAGTAAGACTTAATTATGAAGTGATATTGATTTTAGATGGCTATGACAAATGGTGTGTGATGATTTGGAACTGAACACTATATCCCTATTACAAAAATACTCTCATGAACTAATTAAACATAAAGATAAATCTATCATAAATAAATAGTAAAGAATAATCTACATTAATTTAGCAACTATAATTTAAATCTTCTGAATTCAGAAATTTTCAGTTACAGGTTCTTTAATGTCTTTTCGAGAGTGCTTTTACTCTAACTATGTAATGGTGAAGGATGACCTCATGGCAGACTTACGATATTTGCAAGAGGTTTCTGTTATTAATTTTTAAATGTCAGCCTTGCATGTGGTTGCAGGGTTCTGACATAGAACTTATGCATACATGTTTAACTTTTAGTAGAAATTCTGTAGGTAAGCAATGCTATGAGTTATATTTTCCTAAGCTTACTAGTCATGAATTATACAGATACTATTGGACACAATCTGAAGACAGATGGCTTGCTCAGATGTAATATGCACAGTATTGGTTGTGGTAATCTGGCAAAATAAAGTCCATAACGCTACCGCAGCACAAGGAACTTGTAAATTTGTGAGAGGAATAAATTATTTTTACTTGTAAATGGAACAAATCTCATGTTATCAGAGATGTATCTTAAGTTTGATTTTTAAAAAAAGGTTTAAAAGTATACTGTGCTATTAAACTTCAAAATTAGAGCAGTACTAATCAGGCTTCTGTAGAGATGAAGTAGAACAGGCCTTGGAAACTTAAATTACTTCTTTCATGTCATGTGGGAGATGTGTCAGAAGTGAAAATCAGACTCTTAGGCTCCTGCCTCCTGGAGTCAAATTGCAAGCCTGTCCTTCCTCCCTATGAGTAGATTCACTAGACGTGTTTATTTTATAAATCGTGATTAACTATGTGACAGTATTCAAATATTCCAAACAGTGACTGTAATAAAGTATCATAATGTACAACTAAACTGACATATATGAGTGTCCAAGGAGAAGAGGCCAAGAGACATACCACTAGCTAATACTGTTTTCCTGTGCTGTACATTAAAAGTTCTCATCTATCATCGGCTGACCCGAATTCATGAGGAACTCCCTTCCCACAGAATACCAGAACTATATAGCTTTAATTTCACGGCAAGGGTGGCATTGCTAAATTGTAAGTTTTTCATGAACAGATACAAGAAAAATCTTACTCGCAAGTGTCAGGATCCCCTATTAGCATGTTAAAAAGTACATGTGCCTAGAATATGCAGGAATAATAGACTGAGAATTCCCTAAATCAATGCCTCTTCGCTTTGAATGTCAGTGCCCTGTCTCCAGTCTAAATGCCCACATAGCTAATTGTTGCTGCAGTATGAGTTTGACTGAGTGAATCACTGGAAGTCTTTGCTCTGGATGTTTCTGAGGAAACTTATCTCTTCTCGTTTTCAAAGCATGAATAGCCTGATTTAATGCCTGTGAATAGCATGAAACCTTGTCAATGGACTCCAGGGACAAGTGTCTGTGGGAGTGTGTTAAAATAATGTACAACAAAAAGGTGTAAATGTTGATCTGGATGTCATGAACTTATTTTTATTCTTCTGAATAATACATTTTTCTTTTTCTGTCAGGTGTACTTAGTGCCATAAATACATCTTTATTCAGAAGATTTTATTCTGTGGCTATTTCTGGGTATGAGTAGTCAGGGAGAGAGAGGAAAAAAGTACGAGAATCTGGCTAGCTTTTTTTTTTATGCCGAAGAGAAATGCATTTTTTCCTTTGCAAACTTGCATTCATTGTATGTGTACTATGTGAATGCTTTTAACAGAATTTCAGTACCCTCAACTGATGTTAGAATAAATATGTATCATTTTTACTTACACTTAATATGCTGTCACTAGAGTTCCTGCAAAAGTAAGTATGTATAGTAAAAACTGGAAAGAAAATACTTTTCTGTCATTTTCTTTTTGGTGGAATATGGCCCTTCAGAATTGCGTAAACATTGTGTCATGCTTGAGGAGTTTAGGTTGAATAATAAATTGTCTTTGAGAAAATCCCTGAGAAGTAGTGTTGTCTAATGGGCTAGAACATATGAGATCTGTGTAACGTATGAGATCTGTGTCTTTTTATCTCTTTCTGTCATTTGTTTCTTCAGGGACTTTGGACAAGTAATTTTCTGTTTCTGCCTCGGTTTCCTTGTGCTTATGTAGAAATGCTTTAGCTCTGTAGAGCTGAAGTATTTCAATTAAAGAATGAAAGCTATTTGCTTCATTACTACAGTAAATATTAGAGGTTCTTAAAAAAAAAACTTCTAGAGATCGGCGGAGAAAAGGAATTCACTTAGTATAAGCACGACAAATCTGTACACTGTATGAATAGCTCTGGATATCAATACCATACTCAGTATTTTAACTGATATTCAAATACTTGCAATAAAGGCTTTGGCCCATTATGTGTTATTTTCTTATATCTGTGTAAGTCAGGGGTAAAGCTTGAATGTAGCAAAGTTGCATGGCTATTAAAGAAGCATAATTGTTGGAAGCATGAAGCCCTTTAGTGTTAACTTACAATTTAATTGAAGAAAGAAAGGCTACTCATTCTTCTCTGTGTCTGAACAGATTGTGTGCCTGTCCCTGCGTCCCCTGCCTTCCCCCAGCATTTTTTTTTTAATGGTGAAATAAAGGTGAATGTCTTCCTCACAGCTTACTTGGAGGAAAATTATGTTCTGGTAGGAACTTTTTTAGGCTTTTTTTCTAGCCTCCTTGTAATTTTAATGTGTACAGGTATGAGTGAATGCTGTTCCTTGATCTACTAATACAAAGGAATACACTTTTTTCTTTTATGTTGCAGGTCATACGTGACAGTTCTGAACAGAGTACTAATGTTCTAACTCATTGTGTACAATTTAATGTATATTCTTCTATTTAGCTTGGAACTAGAGCATTACTGCATATTTGTTAATTTCAGAACTTAAAGTGAAACATTTGAAAAGCAAAAAAAAAAAGTAAAAGGTGTCAAGGATCGGTATATATCAACTCCCCTTCCCCCGATAGCTCAAAGTATTGTAACTCTGGAAAGAGAGGAATGCTATTTATTTTGTGGTGAATCTTTGAATTAATCTCTAGTTAAAGTTTTGTTTGTTTTTTTTTTTTTTTCCAGAGGAACTGATATTTAAGGAAGTAAATTTCTCTGTACTCCACTCAAGCAGTTTACAGATACAAGTTGACTGGAGAGATGGCTCAGTGATGAGGGAAGCTTGGATGGTTGGTTTTGTTTATGTTCAGATCAGAATAGAATAGAATAGACTATTTCGGTTGGAAAGGACCTACAACAATCATCTAGTGCAACTGACTGACCAGTTCAGGGCTGACCAAGTTAAAGCATATCATTAAGGGCATTGTCCACTGACACTGACAGTCCTGGAACTTCAACCACCTCTCTAGGAAGGCTGTTCCAGTGTTTGACTACCCTCTTAGTAAAGAAATGTTCCTGAATGTCCAATCTAAACCTCCCCTGGGCAGAGCTTTGAACCATTCCCACACATCCCATCACTGGGTACCAGGAGAAGAGATCAGCACCTTCCTCTCCACGTCCCCTCCTCAGGAAGCTGTAGCGAGCAATGAGGTTGTCCCTCAGCCTCCTTTTCTCCAAGCTAGACAAACCCGGAGTCCTCAGCTGCTCCTCACAGGACATCCCTTCCAGGCCTTGCACCTGAACATCCTTCTTAAATTGTGGGGCCCAGAACTGCACGCAGCACTCAGGGTGACCCTGTACTAATGCTGAACACAGCAGGGTGACTGCTTCTTGTGACCGGCTGGTTACGCTGTGTTTGATGCGCCCCAGGATGTGGTTTGGCTTCCTTGCTACCAGGGCACACTGCTGACTTGCCTTGAGCCTGCTACTGTCAACCACCACACCCAGAACAGTATTTTTTTTCCTGAAGAGGCAGTGTTCTGTAGAGAAGAGGTTGAAGAAAGCCTTTCAGGCATGTGAAGTTACAGTAAAAATGTCTAATAGTGCTTTTCAGCTGGAGGAAACAGTGATAACCGGATGTGAAAGTTTAACTGAGAAAGTACAATTTGTATTTGGTACAAAAATGACTCTGTGTCTAGGTAGTTATAATTAATTTACCTCTTTGCTCTGGCTCCCATGAAACAATATGGGAGCATAATATTTGCCAGAAGAGGATAATGAAAACTTTATAGTCAAACTTCCTGTGAGATAGCCCACGAGGTACTGAGTGATGTATTAGCTGGCAGGTTGGGTGTAGGAGAAGGGGTGCAAACACGAAAGTACATCTAATAAGAATCTGCTACTGTTGCTAATAGATCTAACTTTTCTGGTGTAGTGACTTGGTAAGTTCTTACAGGGGCAAGCTTCTCAGTCTCTTGAGTGCACTATGTAAAATTTAGGCTTCATTGAGACTAACAAAAATTTTGCTGCTGATATGAACAGCATCCGAATTTCGCTCCTTTTCCTGTAACCTGCAAAGGAAGGTCTGATTTACGTTACGTTTAGACTCCATGCTAAAGCACATGGAGAGCAAGGAGGTGGTTGGTGACAGCCAACATGGCTTCACCAAGGGCAGATCGTGCCTGACCAATTTGATGGCCTTCTGTGATGGGGTAACAGCATCGGTGGACAAGGGACGGGCAACGGATATCATCTACCTGGACTTGTGCAAAGCATTTGACACTGTTCCGCACGACATCCTTCTCTCTAAACTAGAGAGGCATGGGTTCGATGGATGGATCACTTGGTGGATAAGGAGTTGGCTGGATGGCCGCACTCAGAGAGTGGTGGTCAACGGCTCAATGTCCAAGTAGAGACCAGTCACCAGTGGCATCCCTCAGGGGTCCGTGTTGGGCCCAGCCCTGTTCAACATCTTTGTCGGCGATATGGACAGTGGGATAGAGTGCACCCTCAGCAAGTTCACCGATGACACCAAGCTACGTGGTGCCATCAACACGCTGGAAGGGAGGGACGAGGGACCTGGACAGGCTGGAGAGGTGGGCCCGTGCCAGCCTCATGAAGTTCAACCAGGCCAAGTGCAAGGTCCTGCACCTGGGTCATGGCAATCCCAGGCACAAATACAGGCTGGGCGGAGAATGGATTGAGAGCAGCCCTGAGGAGAAAGACTTGGGAGTGGTGGTGGATGAGAGGCTCAACATGAGTGGGCGATGTGCCCTTGTGGCCCAGAAGACCAACGGCATCCTGGGTTGCATCAAGAGGAGCGTGGCCAGCAGGTCGAGGGAGGTGATTCTGCCCCTCTACTCTGCCCTGGTGAGACCCCACCTGGAGTACTGTGTCCAGTTCTGGAGCCCCCAACATAAGAAGGACATGGACCAATTGGAGAGGGTCCAGAGGAGGGCCACGAAGATGATCAGAGGGCTGGAGCACCTCTCCTATGAGGACAGGCTGAGAGAGTTGGGGCTGTTCAGCCTGGAGAAGAGGACGCCCTGGGGAGACCTGATAGCGGTCTTCCAGTACCTCAAGGGGGCCTACAGGAAAGATGGGGAGAGGCTGTTCAGTAGGGCCTGTTGTGATAGGACGAGGGGTAATGATTTTAAAATAGAGGGAGGTAGATTTAGATTGGATATTAGGAAAAAAATTTTTTACAATGCGAGTTGTAGAACACTGGAACAGGTTGCCCAGAGAGGTGGTGGATGCCCCATCCCTGGAAACGTTCAAGGTCAGGCTGGATGAGGCTCTGAGCAACCTGATCTAGTCAGGGATGTCCCTGCTCCTTGCAGGGGGGTTGGACTAGATGACCTTTGAGGGTCCCTTCCAACTCTAACCATTCTATGATTCTATGATATCAGAGGCCCATGCACAATTGATACATGATGTTTCTGGCCATAGTGAAGCTGAACTAGTGTTAGTAATGATTTAACTTCTTATGAAGTGGTGTAAAAATATGTTACTTTTATGTTGAGGTTACCAGATATTCTACAGAGGCAGTTCTTTGCATTGCCTTATTAGCTGCATTTTTCTTTGTGTGGCCTTTATTGCAGCTGTTGTCACAGATGTCAGCTGAAAATGAACTGGGCTAAGTGAAAAGCCTCTGTCCAGCAAACTAAATCCAAGAATATTATAACATTCATCATCATTAGAGCTATCCCCAAAAAATCTTTATCCCTCAAGGACTAGGAGAGATTGCCACATTATAGTGACCTGAGTGTTACCAAAATGATCTTGGAAGGTTTGCTATTTAGATTGTGCAAGACAAAAATATATAAGTTTTTGTTTTACTGAGGAAGTGTATAGAAAGGAGATGTGCTTCACCGCCATCCCATTTCTAGATGATTATGGAGGTGTCTACTTGTTTGTGCTTCCATTCACCATGCCTGTTTCTCTCTTCACCATGTAATTTCTAACTCCTGCTGTGTTTGGTAATATATTGTTGTTACTTTTTTGTGGTAGATCACTGTGTAGTGATGAGAGGTAAGCAATTCAGATATAGTAAAACAAGCCAGGAGTTGAAGGGTGAGCTAGAAGCTCCCTGTTTCTTTCAAGTGTGGCTTTTGTTTTGGAAGACCCTGTTGATCTGCTTAACATCAGTGTGCACTGATCAAATCTGAGATTTACTTTATTGCCTTGAAACAAAATTCAGTGATATCACTCCGAAATGTCTTTCAAATCTCTCACTGTTCCCTTGGGCAAAAGATAAGAGTTAGATGGATGTTCTGAGATATTATTTCAGCCTTTGCTATTAAAGAAGGTTTTATTTTTAGCTTCTTGAAATGGCTTAGGTCAGAAGGAACATCTGCTCCCAGACAACCCTGCCATTAGAACCAGAAAGTTTTAAAATTCATTTTTGTGTGAAGGGGCTACTATTTTCAGGAAAGGTTAATAAATAATATTTTTGGGTTCTGAAGCTTATAGCCCAATGAATGGGAATGAGAAGGCTTTATTATGATGATATAGTCCTTTCGGGGATAAGAGGGAGATGTAATGTTTTCAGAGTGTTCTAGAAAGGCAGACCTTGTATGAGTCATAAAATCACAGAATGGTTTGGACTGGAAGGAACCTTAAAGACCATCTGGTTCCAACCCCCCTGCTGTTTGATGGGGCACCTTCACTCAAAGGCCCATCCAGCCTGGCCTTGAACACTGCCAGGGATGGGGCATCCGCAGCTTCTATGGGCAACCTGCTCCACTGCCTCACCACTCTCAGAGTAAATAATTTCTTCCTTATGTCTAATCTTAATCTACCCTCTCTCAGTTCAAAGCTATTACCCCTTGTCCTTTTACTACATGCCCTTGTCAAAAGTTCCTCTCGAGATTTCCTGTAGTTCCCCTTTAGGTAAATCCCAGCAATGCATGTTTCCTCAAGGCATCTAGTCTTCTCCAGTTGTGCAGGGCAACAGAATGCAACTGGAAACATCATTTTGCTATTTGCACTATTACTCAGATTAAATTTATGCAAGAAGTTTAACATATATGCTGTCCATAGAAGTAGCACTGTTAGTGGCCACAGTCCCTTAAAAATGAAAATTGGGCTCTTTTTCCAGTGAGACCTGATAATGTAATTCAGAAGACAGATCTGACAACTGTTAAAATGATGATTGGAGTAAACAGAGGAAGCAAATAAAGAGAACAAAATAGAGGAGTTAATTTATTTAGAAGAATTGCTGGTGTACATGCTGAATGATAATGCCACCTATCTGCTTGACAGCTATTTAGTTTACTAAATTATGCATGCTGTTTAGCCAATGTTGGTTCCTTTATTTTGTCAAAACTCTGTTCTTTGGTTGTATTTCCAGAGGAAGATATATTTACATTTGTTTTAGTTTGGAAAGTCTACATGTAGACAGCCAATTTTCTATAATAGTGGTTTATTCTTGCTGTTAAATATCTGTGGATGTAGACACAAAGAGGAAAAGATAAGCAAACTTGCTCTTATCTGAAAAGTTATTAAATAAAAAATCAACACTAATCAACAGTGGATGTAAGCACACTGTCCAGAATCAATCTGGAAATTGTTCTCTATATTATTCTTGACTGCTGGACTGCCAATTAGAGTAGATTAGACTTAATACCCGCCTATAAACCAGCCAGTGAACCTAATTTCTCAACAAGGAACACTGTGAACAAAAAGATGACAGGAATAAACAATATATCTTTTTAATTTTCACATAGTCTTTACTACTCTTGGGTCTTTCTGAAGTTTCTAAAAAACTACTCCCTTTTTTCCTAGTAAGCTTTTTCTGAATTTATTTTTGGGGAGCTAGTAATAGGTTTAAAGTAGGAAATAAATAATGTTTGATCTCACTGCCTAAGTAAGTATGTATTACATTTTCTTTTTGTTCTTGGCAAGTAAAAGAAGAGTTGTCAAGGTGAAGATGAAAAATATTCTTGTGGGAACAAGGTGAAAGAACCTAATACACATTTTTTTGTAGAGAAATAATAAATGAGAAAATAGTAAGATTTGAGAGGAGATAGAGTAATGTAAAGTTCATTTGGAGTGTGGAGCTGCTTATCACTGGTTCAAGGACAAGGAGACAGATGAGAGCTTTATACCTTGAATGCAAGTTTTTGTCACATTTATTTGGAATGCTGTGACATAAGGTAATATTCTACCTTAACGGAATCTCAAAGATCCTTCTACTTGAAATGATTTTATTTATTTAAAAATAACAGCTGAATTTACAAGATTAAAGACAAACTAAATAATAAAAGTTTTTTAGTAATTTTTGGCAGTCTATTAAAGCCGATTTTGGGGACATTGAAAGATGTAAAAGTTTGTTACTGTATTTTCTGTGATTGACAGAAATTCTTTCTGAGGGGCTGTAATGTTTTAGCAACTGCATATTCCCTTTTTATTATAGTTGAGTCCTGAGTTTCAGAATCTGTAATAGTAAATTACTTTGCTTTCACTTGATTTTTCTGTTTTTATAGTTTTACTTAAAAATATTTTATTTCTACAGTTCCAGAGGAAAAAAAAAATCTTCATTCTTTTGCTACTGGTATTATGTGCTGAATGCACAAATACTTCCTTTTCAGACTATGGGTAAGGAGATAGTTGTGAGAAGTTTTCTGAAAACTTCGTTGCTGTCTCTTCTACTCTTGCAAATAGTTTGCTGTCTGTCACAGAGGGATAATATTCAGGTACGTTGTACCACGCAGTGTTTGTACGTGTGCGTTCTGGAGGATGCGGCAAGAACTCTGCTGTTAGGTGGAGTGCCCTGGTTTTACTGTAGGGCTTTGCCTCAAGATCTGCTAACAAAAGTTACTGACTGACATGTAACATTTCAGACACTAATCCAGATAGCTCACTTGACAGAATAAAGCTAATCCATCCGTTGTTAGAAATGCTGCCTTCAGCTTCTGAAAGATGTAACAAGTACCCTCACGCCTGAGCTCCACAGGGTTCCCTGCGCTTGAAAGTAGACCGGGAGGGTTTGACTGGGGGTTCTGAGAGAGGAGGAATAAAGACTATTTCTTCCCTTTCTTTCTAGAAGTAAAAGATATTTTAAGGAAATTCACAGTATATCCAGCTTCTGAGTTTCTCATATTGTGGAGTAAATAGTAATAAATAAGAAGCAATTTTTTATTTTTGGCAGCTGAAATAAAAGGACTCACAACTAACTGAAGAGAGTGGAAGTGAGCCTGAAAGAGACTTTAGGAGTGTGCTTGACAGTATGACAAGTCAGGTTATTAATCAAGTCTGTATTTTCTAAAATTTCCGCGGGTCTTTTAATATAATTCTTTCTTCTGGTGTTCTTTTAGTGTGGCATAAGCAGTTTTGTGATGCAGCACAGCATTAGTGCATATTAAATCAGGCACATTCTGGATGAAGGATGCACTGAAGGACATGCCAAATGCTAAACAGGGGCCTGTGGCCTAGATGAACAATGCAGCAACGCTTGGAAATGTCAGTTTAATATACTCGTCTGTAGATCTCAGAATAAGTTTTGTAAGAGCATTAATTGACTGTATCCCAAAACAGGTAATAGCAATACTTTTAGCACTTAGAGAATTTTTGTGATGATACTTTTCGAAAAAGCTACATTCAGTTCCTAATAGTTGCTGTAAGGGATTCTACTAACATTAAATCAGCAAGAGTAGTTCTTGTATACAGCTTTACAGAAGTGCTCAACCTTGCCTCCTCCCGCCAAAAAGAGTGCGAACAAAGATTGTTATTCATGTCACTCTTAATGATTTATTTCCCATTTTTTCAGTGCATATACTACAGTTTATTACAGATACACACTGTGGATTACCTGTTCTCTTAGTCATGTAGATCATTGGCTCCTTATTTCTGATATTATAGTATTTTGAGCAGTTTCAGAAAATGTAATTGCACAGAAAAATACATTTATTTGTCCCTCAGTTCACTTTAGAAATGAGATGGAAAACTGACTCCTCCATTTTTGCCCGTAAACTTGTCCATGAATGAGCATTAGACTGCAGATAAAATTTCTAAACTCTTTTTTGGAAGCAGAACTCTGTTTCTGTTTCATCAGAAAATGATGTGAAAGGAGCAAGTTCAGGATTGAGCCTTCTGAAGACAGGCTCTGAATTCTAGATTGTATAGTTGGTTTTTTTTTTTGTCTAAGTCCTTTGCTTATGCTTTTATACAACAAGACAACTGTGGAAAACAGACTGCATTTCAGGTGAGGATTTTGAATAGCATTGAACACAGAACTACTTTGTTTTCTTGGTGAAGAAAAGACAGGTTTATTTATGTGACTAGTGTAAGTCTGTTGATGGGACAATACTTTGCTTGTATCCAAGATACTCAGGAGAGGTATCTTAAGGGAATTAATTATGAGAAACTGAAAAATACACACTTGCAGTTAGCAGCATATAGAACAGATAGACTTTTAAGATTTCCTTTCTCTTATGTGGACCTTCTCCTTTTTGATTTTTTTTTTTTTATTGTAGTTAAAAAAGGATATACATCTTGGTCTTTGACAGTTTTTTTTTTCTGTAAGGCAATGTCTCTGGACCAGCTAAGGGGTTGCTAAGGAGTCTCTCTGGACCAGCAATCCATTTTATTTTGCCGTAACTACGGTGGGAGACAAAACACCTTTCTTATTGTGGAGTTGGGATTTCAGACATCCCTGTGATGGCTGTGCCATTCTGCATACTGGAATAGTAGTTACAAGTACCTGGTGTAGGAGATAAGCCTGCCTGATTTGCTTACCTCAGGTCCACTTTTGATGTGTAGTCAACTTGTGTGACTGCCCCCAAAATGCTGCAGTGGCTGTAGGCTTTTTTTTTTTCCCACTCCTTGCCTTTTTTTCCCTTTTTCTTAAAGGATTAATCTTACCTGGCAACATCAGAAAGGTTCATTAATTTACTCAAATGTGTAAATTCAATTCCTGGCTTTAATTTGTTCTTAAATTCTTTACGATGTCTCTGTGGTGATAAGCGTGTTTGATGGCTACTTGCTGCTGCGTGTTTGACCTATGTCATTTCAGAGAGCTATGGTGATAAAGTATTGCAGCTTGTTTTTGATACTCATAGAAGATCAATAAGTTTTTTTCTTTTTTTTTTTTTGTTTGTTTGTTTATTTGCTTGCTTGTTTGGTTTTTGCTGGAGAAGATCAAAATGCAGGTAATAGTTGTGATTCACTATAGAGCATCTATCTATCTATCTATCTATTTATTTATTTATTACTCCTAGAAATTAAATAAGTTTGTTAATGTTTTTCAGATTTTTATCTGGCTCAGATTAGCATGCTGTATAAGTGATGTGACTGTAAAGGTTAGCTGTATGAAGCAAGCTTGATTTGCAGGACTGCTGGTGAGATTGAGGTTTCTTTTTTTCGGTCTGTATCTCCATGCCTGTAGCTTACAAAGGTAATATTCACCGATTTCTGTTGCTTCTGTGAGGGTCTGAATTTGTCTCCAAGTGGGCAACAGTTAATTTCTGAAAACTGCCACCACATTTGTGTTAATTGACAGTTGTCTTAACAGTCTTGACAGAAAGAACAATGATTGAATGGCTGCAAGAGCTCGTTTGCTCTTTCAGCCTATGAGGTGTTTCTTTCAGAGAGATTTAAAGGTTGGTGTCGTGCCTGCTGTGCTATTCTCTGTCCTTCTGCCAAGGAAAAAAATAATAGCAAAGCAGAAAAAAATGTGGGGGTTGCTGTCTTTTACTGGGGCAATTTGGTTAGATTTTAATGTTCTGGCTTGGCGATAATACTCATCTCTCAAAGACCCAGTTTTTACAGCAAAATATGCCACTGAATGTAGATTATATATAGTACAGCATTTATTCAGAACTGAGTTATATGTAGAGTTGCATGTGGTCATATTTTTCCCCCCTCCTTTGTATAATAATAAAAACAGAGCTGGAATACTAGATTTATTAATTTCCTTTAATGAGAATACTCTTTGTGCACTTAAAACTAATTGTCAGTTACAAATGTAGAACTCATGACAAGCAAAGGCTCCCTAACCTCTTTTGTTTTGATAGAGCCTTATTTTAATGCTTTCATTTATCTTGAAACGGGCACTTTCAGTTTTTCAAAGCATTCTAAATAAATACACGTTTACATTCTTTTAGTATCCTTTGAGTGGAATATTGGTGACAACAAATTCAAATAGTAAAAGCCTGAGACACTGCTGGGTGGCACATTTTAAGGTAATTTACTGGGGTTATTATTTTACGCTCTTACTACTGGAGAGAAAATTGGCACCTTTACGAGACATAAATACAAAGACGCCCCCCACACCCCGCTTCATGTGTGAACGCAAAAAAAAATCAGCAGAAATCCTTCTTCCCACTTTCATTCTTGCTTTGAAGCCAGTGTTTAGTACTGCCTGATGGGGAGTTACAATCTTTTTTTTTTCAGGGTTGCGGAATGGCCCAGGACACTGCAGTGCCCAAACTGAACTTTGAATATTGGCTGGAAAAAGCTATTGAATGGGGTCAGGCTACCACGCTGGAATCCCAGAAGGATGTGTGCCTTCACTTGCCCCAGCTCCAGGAGTTTCTACATCAGATTTATGAAACTTTACAGCACATGGTAAGTGACTTTAAAAGGAAGAGAGAACTGTTTTGAAGGCAGCCTTGGAAACAATCTGCACCATGTTTTGACAAAACCAGAAGGTAACAGTAGCAAAGAGATTTGTGTTATTGACCTAATGCGTTGCTGGATCAGGGAGGCAAATTTGGCAAACAGTCTCAGGTAATGCAAACAGGAATGTGCTTCCTGTTTCCCTGATTTATTGTGAAAGGACCTTTTTCTTCTGGATTGGTTGTTGCCACGTGAGATTTCCCAGCCAACTCTCTAGCCTTTTTAAAAAAAAAACCAACGCTTTAAAATAAACAAGAATTTGATTCTGGTTGTCAGGTCATAAATTGGATTATTTAAAGGCCCTAACATGCAAAACTGTAACTGATCCTTTAAATCTTAGAGAGTCTGTTGACACATTAACCCCAGTGTGGTGGCACACGTAGTGAATTCTAGCAGCATGCTCAGATTATTGGCATGTGCTGCTGGCTGCTCTGTTTAGTAATTTAATTATTGTCTGCGCTCACTAGAGTGCTTTTTTAAAACGTAAATTTAGTTGTTGATATGTTTAGTTGTGTATGTGTTTTTCTGAGCATGGCTTTCTCAGTATATATATTCAGTATACTTAGCTTTAGAAACATTGCAATTACAGCATGAGGCTGACTTCTCCTGGAAGTACTTACTTTTAAATATTCCTCTTATCTGAAGGCTGCAGAGTTGTTTGGTTTTTTTTTTTTTGAAATGAATTTAACTTTTAAATAAAAAAAATTTGGGGAGTGGTTTTTCTTCCGGTATTTAAATATGTCTTTTTCTTAAGAGGGAGAAAAAAAATTCCATTTTTAGTGTTCCTACTTTAAGTAATCTGAGGCTTGGCCTGAAATAGACCTTGTGAATATGGCCCCAGAAAGTCTAGGGCTAGCCCCAAATGTGAGACAAATGTAAGGAATTTATTGCAGCAGCCGGAGATGGTTATCATTCCTGCTACTTGCATGTTATCTCAGCGCAGCACCATTTACAGAAGCCTTCATTTATTAGATAGTAAAGCTACACAAATGGAAAAATAAGATTGATTACACAAGATTGTATATAAACTACATTGTCTACTACTTTTATAGTGAAGCTGCTTTCTATTTGGTTAAAAGTTAAATTGCAGTTTGTTACTGGCTAATCATTACTAAGTTAATTTAAAGAAAGCAAGCAAAAGTAACAGAAAGATACTCAGTTTTATGCCATAGTAGGTATTAATTTCTTCAGAAATTTTGTGAGACATATTAAAACAATGAGGATCATCAAAAATACAGTTTAATTCTGCTTTTATTATAATGAAATTTTGGTTACTAATATTGTTTTCTGCTTACTGGATGTGAGGCAAATGAACAAATTTTCTACCATAATTAAGTATTAGATGAGAAAATTACTCACTTAGGCTTTAACTTATTTAAATTATGACATTATAGCCAATTTCAGAAAGTTCTGCTTTATTACATACGTGCAAGCGTTTTGCTTCCAGAGCATTTAACAGCAAAAGCATTGGGATTGTTGGGATACAACAATCTGATCATGAACAGTTCTCCTAACCTACTTTTCATCTGCAGTATATTCGTTATCTTTTTGTTTGTTTTTATGTTTTAACAGGATTCAATTGTAGCAATCCAGCAGTTCCCTTTAATTGGCCAGCTTCTAGGAAGGCTTTGTTGGAATCCTTTTGTTATAGGATATGGTAAGAACATGTAATGATACTTCTGCAGCAGTTCCATAAACTTTATTCTATAGGAATTAGGAGAATACAGCTTTCTATATATTTTGATTTTTTCCATAAAAAAAACCAGCATTCTTTTTTACTTAAGTAAAATTTTAAGATGAAAAGGTTAGCCAAGTGGCTAAATATATGGCATTGAGAAAAATGGCATTGAGAAATCTTAAATTTACTTTTGAAGCTAATTAATTTAATGGATTAGTTACAGAATCTTGACTTGGGAGCAGTAGGTTTTAAACCCATTGAGTGTTTAAGTGTGTCATGAGTTCTGTTTTTCTTTTTTTCTTGTGGTATTAATTACGTTTTTGTTAGGTTCTCAAAATGTACAAAATTTAGTGCTTCAGATTACTTTCAACAGAAGTTTCTTCCAGTAATACATTAGAATATTATATATGCTGCTTGGTTTGATCAAGTTTGGTTGTTTTTATTGAGTTTGTTCTGAATGTGTGTTTTCCTCATCTTGCAAACCTGTGAAAATGCCCGTAGAGTGAAAAGCAAAATGGTGAAGTGGTGACATAGGAAAAAAGCATATGAAAAACCAAAAGCCTCTAACTGTTAGTGTATATGTGTGTAGGTGAGAATAAAGAATAGAAAAGAAATTGGGGATGGGAAAACTGCTGGGAGGGAGAAGACACTGCTTGTGCTACCTCACCAGCAGTTCTAGTACATTTTTCAGGAACTGAGATGTTGCTATCTTCATAAATATCTCTGGATCTACTTTTAAGCAGAAAACTAATTCTGATCTTCTCTGTGAGCCCCTTAAAATAATATTTTGCCAGTCTTTTGCTACTACTACAACTACAAAAAAAAAAAGTACCATTTTGTCTCTTCTGTTTTATGCTTCCTCTTTGAGGAAATACAAGAAAGGACAATTTTTGTGCTCACCTGGAAGGGCTGATTAAGTCAAGCACAGCATTAGGCTAAAGTGATCATATTTCTTCTGGTTTGGCTTTATCTTCTTCTAGTCAGCTCCAAGCACAGCCAGAATGAACTTGTCTGCAAAACACATGGTAGATGTGTCTTACGTCACCACATCCCCTCTGAAGGGAAAATTTGGGAAGGAGCATAGATTTAAACATAGATCACTTCCACAGAGCAGCAAATGTACGCTTTTGTGGCACCTTCTGAGAAAAGCCTTTTCATATCTTTTAGACTTATTTTTAGAATGGAGAAGTTCCCTTTTTAGTCACAGTTCTAGTTTTTGAGAATGTTGATAACTATTTATGTTTACAACACACATGTTTTTCTTCTAAGTTTTTGTTTGTAATATACAGTTCTTTGGACCATCGGTTTTTCAGAGCTGACAGTATATTGTGGTATAGAAAGTAGCTTCATCTATATTTTTCATCAAAATGAAAAGCCGTCTGTTTCTGCTTTTGACTCCTTTGCACAACAATCTCAGCAATATATTATTGGTTTCCTCTACTTCCCTGTTCTTGGGATCCCTCAGCATTTTCTAAAGCAAGAAAAGCACTTTTTCTGCAAGTTGATCATTACCTCTGAAGATTGCAAGAGACTGGAGTTTTGCTACATGGTCTTTTTTGTCTCACAGTTGCAAGCAGGCTAATTCAGAGAACTTCACTTGCTCAGAATGGAATTCTTCACTTTAATGCTCAAAGATGAGTCAAGGAGATTTTCTGACATCAATAGACCTGAAGATGTCTATTTATACATTCCCACCACTTCCTCTTTATAGAACCACCTGAGTGGTCTTTGGACTGCTGGGAGTTTAGATTCAGCAGATTTTCATTTTGTTTGGCACTAGTTCTGAAGATACCCTTTAAGATAGTCTGGCTGTAGCAGATGCTGACTCTCAAGTGGGTTTCATGTAATTTCTCATTTGGATAAATAGCTCGTTCAGGCATGTGTCTGAGACCAGGCCACCCTCACAGTAGAAGGAACTAATTTTGTTCAATTCAGTCTTTCATACTAATAAATGGAGGAGGAAAAACATTATACTTCTGCATTATGTCCAAACCACAATACCTATCACCTTAGATGGATGTCTGTTGGTGCTGGAAGCTGACATGTCTGACCACTCAGTGCAGGAAGTGTGGTCTCCAAGGGAAAATAATCTCCTCATAAACACTCCTGAGCAGGAGGTGACCGAGTTAGCCCTATTTAGAACGCTAATGTGAAGAAAGCACGACCAAAAAAAATCTCATGGCTGTACTTGTGGTCCTAACCACAAGGGATACATGAGGAATTCAGTCTTGGTAAGGAATTCCAATGTTTTTTTTTCTGTGGGCTAGGGGATTATCTTCTCAGTAGGACCCTCCTGGTTTGAGTTTTGACCCCAAACGTCCTGAATCCCGAACTAATACTATAAATGCTGGGGAATTTCTTGGTGGGTCTGTGTGTGGGTATATGTGTGTGAGTGTGCATGATTATGCCTGCATTCATTTCCACAGAAAGTTAGCTAACTAATCAACATTTTCTGATATATTTCATTAAAATTTTGCAGTAAGCTCTAAAAATAATATCTCTGACTGAAGGATTAGGGCTTTCTTATTAGTTCCTTGCATCTGGCCCTGTGCATGACAGGGTATTTATAAACTTACTGTATCATAGAATGATTTAGACCATACTGTGTTATGAGAAAAACATGCCTTTTTGTTTGTTTGGTTGGTTTTTTTTTAATTTTTGATGTGAAACTGGCAGGGAAGAAGTGCAAGCTGATTCATCATAAAGGTTTGTTGTTTTGTTTTTGTTTTTGTTTGTATTTTTTTACAGAACAGCTTCCAAGCTGTCTTAAATTTCCTACAGAAAATTTTCATTCCTTTAGTTGGAGTTACAACCTTAACCTACTTAAGAAGTCCAGTAGATACTTGGTGATCCTTTTGGGGATATAATTTCCACCTTTGAGTTACTAATTTTGTTTCTTTGGATGTATTAATTGCATATATATGTGGGTAGTGAGCATTCTTTCACGCTGCAATAAGATCAAATGACTGTGTTCGTATCCTAATAATAGTTTTCAGTACATAGCATGATGGTATGTTTTCCATGGGGATCACAGTTGCTAGAAAAATGGGAGGGAAAAACCCACCAGTAAGGTTTCTGTGGCCCTCTGTGTTTGGTCTTTTGATGTGATTATCTTTTGCAGCTGCCATAATTTTTTTTATATCTGTTCCCCCTTATTTTTAATCATCCCATCTTTCATCCTCAGTTACAAAGCAGTTGTGAAAAGAGAACTGTGGCCTTCGGAGTGTCACTGGGTACTTCAGCAAGAGGACTGTGTGGTCTCTTTTCCTACTTTACACAGATCTAAGGGAGACTACTTCAGTTTTGGCTGGAGTCAAAAACTAATTTTGACTAGGAAAATCTTGAAGCTGTAGTCTCGAAGTCCCTTACTTTTTGGAAAGTGTTGGCACAGCTATAATGCCAATGAAGTCAGTTTTGCTTAGGTTGGTTTGAATGTATCTAGCTAAATCTGTTTAAACACATTATGCTGGCAAAGTGTCCCTGTATTTAATTTGTCTAAGCTTTGTTTTCATCATTTTAACTTTCATCATACTGATTCACGTTTCTGACAGGCAACAATATACGCTATTTACTTTATAGTATGCAGCAAAACATCATGTGTAGCAAAAATTCTTCTCATCGAGAGGTCTAATTAAGCAGTTACATACAGTTTTTTTCACCTCTTTCCTTTATTTTTTAGGTCAAAAGAAAACTGTAACTTAAAAAAAAATATTTAATGGCATACCATAGATATATAGTATAAATAGGATGAGTCAAAAATAGGAACACTTGAACTACATGTACTTTGTCTGAGATACATGCTTTGGACTTGATTTCCACCCTCTCCCTCTCCCCACCATCTCTCTTTTTGTATAGTTTGACTTTTTTAAAAATATAATTCATATAAATTAAAATTATCTTGAAAGCCTGACTTTATAAACAGGCGATATTTTAGTACTAGTAATCAATAATGTTTAAAATATTAAGTTTTCAAGAAGCAAATGGCTATAATTTAGTAATTAAAAAAAATTAAACAGTATTTGTTTGTTTTCCCCCCGTATAAATTAATATCAGAGGTGAAAATTTTTTTAAAGGAGACAGAGTTACTTTGTAGTGCTAAAGTCTGAATGATAGCTGGATGTTAGTTACAATCAAAGTATAAGAATACCTTGAATTTCTGCTGACCAGTATGTAAGATGTCTCTTTTAACTCCAGTCTTGAACAACCTAGGAAATTAGTAGCCTTGTAAAAATCCATCTTAAAAAAAAAATCCCCAAACATGCAGTGGCAGAATATCCCAAATTGTAGTCAGTTAAATGTGAATGTTTTAGAAACCATTTCTGTGCAGAGATTTAGTCAGTGGGAGGCCAGTAATGGCCTACAGGCCTGTTGGACATTTATTGAGGCATACTGGTTTAAATCAATATTAACTTCTCTGATCACCTGGTGAAAATACCTCCATTACTTAATGGAGGTTTTATTTTTTCTTCAGGCTTTGCCAACAAAGCACTTCTAAATAATACTGTTTATTACATCCTGGATAGCAAATACACAGAAAACAAAAGAAATCACTTGTTGAGCTTGATAAACAAATTGTTTCCTAATATTATTTCTAAGACTCATGTGGATTTACTCATTTGTATTATTTTTAACAAGAATAATATTGCTTAGTTAGTGAATATTATATTAGAGCTACAATACTACATCCAGTTTTCATATTTTTTATTGCAATTATGCAGTTTTATTCTGGTATGAAATTCAGTGTAGAGACTCTTGGTGTCTGCCAAAGAACATTAAAAAAACCATATTGAAAACAAAGTTGTAGGAAATAATAATGAGTTAAATGGCTCTTCAACTTCTTACTCCCAATAATCACCTCCTCTATAATAATAACTGTGCATCTGAGCAGTGACAGTATTGCTCAGTATAGTAGGATTTTAGAGAAGGCAACTAATTTCCAACCAGTGGGTTAGAATTAAGTAAAACCTGATCTGATCCTGAACAGAAAATCACAATAGGATTTTTTTCCATCAGCATTTAGCTATTCTGCTGTCTGCAGAAATGTCATTTTCCTGAAACATGGAGAATCTTAATATATTCTTACAGAAAACTTGATGTTTTACATTCTTGTTATGAATGAGTTCATACTTCACAAACGTAAGTTTTTCAGAAGTAAGCATTCTTTAGTTATGCAAGCTTAGGACACAATGAAATAACTATTTAACTACTGTATTTTATTGACCACTATTTTACTATATTGTTTATCATTAGTGATATCATTTAGATATCGAACTGAAAGT
This sequence comes from Tetrax tetrax, assembly GCA_009806455.1. Lineage (NCBI taxonomy): Eukaryota > Metazoa > Chordata > Aves > Otidiformes > Otididae > Tetrax > Tetrax tetrax. The sequence goes on along the minus strand of WHYT01014724.1, from coordinate 88,243 downwards.
TCCATGGTGATAGCTTCAAGTATAATAGTAGGTCATGTATGTTTCTTAAGACCATCTAAATATTGTCTAGATTTTGAACTCTTTGATATCTTTTAAACTGCTATTGAAGGAAATGATTACACACAAACTACATATGAATAACATTAAATGTGTAGTGTGAATCTGGTAGAGTAGAACCATTATGAGTTGAGACTGATATTTAGGACTTCAGTTTTGTGGATGGATAGGGATTGTTGTGTGTAATTCTGTCTGTGTTTTGATTTTTCTTTCTTTTTTTTTTTTTTTTTT
>WHYT01014724.1:0-68351 GCA_009806455.1 Tetrax tetrax | reverse complement strand
TTTTTTTTTTTTTTTTAAATTTGAGTTATAAATCTGAAAATGTAATGTCAAGGCGTTCTGTGTGGGATGTTTCCTTTTAGTATTGTTACACTTGCCTCCTGTGGAGGACACATTAAATCAAATGAATGGAAGTCTTGTTTCCTAGAAGAATGGAAGGTATATACCTGTCCTCCACACACCAAGCTTGAAGTTCTATTTAGACTAAATTTGATCTACTGTATTAAATTGTATTAAAGTGTTTTGCAGTGAATTGCTACTCCTCAAATAGTCCAGATCAAGAAATTTACTGCCAATTAAGCACAGGATGTTTGAGATGTTTAGTGACATTCTCCAGATGACCTGTTTTTTTTATGATGATCTTGACTTTTTAATTAAACTACAATTTTCCTAGAGAAATTGTGGATGTCCTATCCCTGGAAACATTCAAGGCCAGGTTGGACAGGGCTCTGAGCAACCTGAACCAGTTGGAGATGTCCCTGCTCCTTGCTAGGAGGTTGGACTAGATGACCTTTAAAGGTGCCTTCCAACCCTAACCGTTCTATGATTCTATAATGTTAAATGAGTTGGTTCAGTTAATGAAGCACTGACCTTTGATGCCTACTTTTGAATCTGTGCCAGATTTTCATCCAAATGGGTTTTTAAGACCTTTGCTTTCTATGTAGCAATATATCTAAGACTGTGATGAATTAACATGGAAAGGATCATCTCATGGTGATAGTTCAAAATTGAAATGTTTGTGATTTACTTCTTGGGGCAGATGCACCTACATTGAAATGCTTAGTTACCTCTTAATGTAAACTTGCAATTGTGTGTGATTTTCCTCTTGCTTTTTAGTTATTAAGTGCTTCTTTGCTCGTATCTTGGATCATCCAGCTGTCTGATCAGGTGTTACCGTATTTGTAATTCTTAAGAGTTTAATTAATTGACATATATTTTGGTTAAGCAACAATGTTCAGGAATAGAAGAAAACCAACACTGTTATAAAATCAAGGAGTTCAGCAAAATGAAATTTCTTAAAATTTTAGGATTTAAGTGGATTTGCTTTTTTTTTTTTTTTCTATCAGGGAGAGTTGCTCATTGATTTACTATGACTTTGCAAGATTATTTAGTTACTTCTGAGAAAGTCTTATACAAATTGAAATAGAAGTATTACAAGAAAGAAGTTAGAAAGTAGACGGTGATGGAATTATGGGAAAGTTGTGGAGAGTAGCTGAGAAAAAAACTGGAAAGAAGTCACGTTAAGAAAGGGTGCTCTGCAAGGAGCAGGGACATCTCCAACCAGCTCAGGTTGCTCAGAGCCCCGTCCAACCTGGCCTTGAATGTTTCCAGGGATGGGGCATCAGCCACCTCTCTGGGCAACCTGTTCCAGTGTTCCACCACTCTTTGTGTAAAGAATTTATTCCTCGTATCTAGTTTGGATCTACCCTCTTTTAATTTAAAACCATTATTCTCGTCCTGTTGCTACAGGCCCTACTAAAGAGTTTCTCCCCATCTTTCTTATAAGCCCCTTTGAAGTATTGAAAGGCTGCAATAAGTTCTTAAGACATTAGAATAAGAAAATTTTATTTTCTTCCTGTGTCTGTATTTTCTTCCCTGTCTGGGAAGAGCTTATTTTGCAGGATATAGGGCTGTCATGGTTTGGTCCTGGTCACCACGCAGTTGCTCGCTCTTTCTCCCCTTCCTCAACGGGATGTGGGAGAGAACTGGGAAAAAAGGAAAACTCATGGGTTGAGATGAAGACAGTTTACAATGGCCAAGGAAAATTACATTAATAATGAAATACAGGGATATTAAAATGTGCAAAATGAACAATGCATATTTTATCACCAGCTGACATCCCAATGACTGATACAGTTCATCCCACGCAGATCACAGAAACGAAACTGAACAGCAAGAAAAGGAGTGAGAAGCGGGGGCAGGAGGAGAGAGCGAGCGATATGCCCCCCCAGCCAACCTCTGCTTGTATCCTGAGCTTGACATTTATGTCATGGAATAGCCTCTTTGGCCAGTTTGTGTCAGCTGTACTGGCTGTACCCGTTCCCGCTTCCTGCATCTGCACATTAGTGAAACCTGGAAAGCCAGACCTTGGTCTATTTAGCAACAGCTCGTAGCATCTGTGTGTATATCAACATTTTTCAGATACCAAATGCCATACTAAATCCAAAACACAGTAGCTACTGAGAGGAAAACTAGCTTCATCCCAGCTGAAACCAGGACAAGGGCTTGTATGCATTTGTGAAATGTGGTATGTTGAGAGTATGAGGAAGAGTTTGGAACTGGACACAGTTGTTCGCAGTACATAGTAATGGCAACTTTGTTGCTTATTATGATTGCTGTTTATTAACTTAAACAATAGTTCGTATTCTTACATACCAGTAGATGGCATTCTTCATAGTACATACAGGTATGCATGTGTTTGTTTCATATTAGTGTGTACACAGCTTCCTATTTCACAGCATTCTAATACGTTTTCTTGTAATGGAAGATGAACATTTTATTTTAATAGTAGTCTCTAGATAAGAAGCCAGCTTCACTGCTGCCCAGATTGTGTGGCATTATTTTGAGTGTTAGCTGTCTGGTGATGCTTGCACTAGTGAGGGTTCTGTGTTAAGATTCCTGAAGTTTTTGGCAACAATTGAGGGTACTCACTAATATGACAATTTAATTATCTTCTTTCCTGTGTGCACAGTGCATGCAGTTGAAGTGATTTTTGTCTTTTCTTGCACATAATTATTCCACAGATGTGGAAGAGTTCTACCTGTGTTTTCACTTGTTACAATACTGACTAATTCTTCATATTTATGTTTTTTTTTAGGACTTAGGGGCTTTGAGGATCTGTTGTATTAAACACTGTACACGAACAGTTTAGAAAACATTCTTGGTTCTGAAGTGTTTATAAAGAAAGACTCATAATGCAAATACATTTTAAAAAAAGAATAAAAAAGAAACTATTATTCCTTTCCTCCAGCTGCCTCCTTCCCTCACTGTTATAAAATTAAAAATAGTATTCTGAACAGCACAGATTTCTTGTATTTACCATCTTTTATTTTTCCATAGGCAAACCTTACTACGTGGTTCATTTATGTGTGGTCATGCACTGTATTTTTAAAGACAAGTCATCTATTCCAAAATTGGTTTTAGTGTGTCTACCATCATATTACTTGGTTTCCTGCTTGCTTTAATTTAATCTGTCACCATTTTCACTGCTGCTGGTTTCAGATATTTATTTGCTGTGGGCATGAGACCCTTCCCACAGTGCCGGGTACCACAAAGCATCCACTCTTTTGTTTCTAGTACCTTGCTGAGAGCAAGCCTTTTGCAGTGGAGGAGCACTGCAGCTCCAGCAAGCCTGGTGAGCTGCGAAAACCTATACCACTAAGCACCAGTAGATGGCACTCTCCGTTTTACGTGATTGCCAGTATGTACGTCACACAGAAACAAACACGCACTCTCACAAACTGTTTTTAAAGAGCAGGGTAATTTAGATGTCGTTAGGGATTAAAGTAATGGTAATAACGTTGCGCCCTTTCCCAGGCTCCATCTGGATGTGTTTTGCCAGAAAGGCGGTATTATGCGGTAGTTTACCTTTAATTTGTCAAACTTGTCATGAGGATGATAAATAAAGATGAGTGCTTCCTGTAAGGAAGGACCAAGTTGAATTTGACTTCTGCAACCAAATTAATGAATATAAAATAATGCTGTTACAGAGGAAGCATGAACAGGCCATTCACTGGAGTTGGTAACAAGAAATAAGAACTCTGAATTAGCTGTTGTGCATTATACTTTCATGTAAGCTGTTCAGTGTTAAAGAAGTTTTCCATTTTTAGGAGAAACTAAAAGCAATTATTAAATAAATATGCCTCATAAAAAATGGAAACAAACAAAAACAGCCTACCAAATATTGTGCTGCTAATGGTTACCTATTTCAGAGGCTTTTGTGAACATGCAAGAGGTTTGGATAATTACAGGCTAGTGATCCCTTTATGATACCGTTTTGTTTATGTTTGTAGATTTTTAGATAATTCTTATAATTCATGACTGGTCAAAGCATTGAAGCACTTGGAACTTGATGTAATTTTGGAGATTTTATTGTTATGCAATGCAATTATTCATGTTCTCATCATTCATGAAAATTTTAAACCAGTTTTAAATCCCATGTAGGCTCATATCCTGTGGACCATATGGGGAATGCAAATTTTGATGGCATTTGTAAGTTGACAAGCCATCAAAGTTGCATCCAAGGAACCTGAATGTTGTATGTGACTTGTGATTCAAGGAATAACGAGGAAGCATATTAGCTTTCTCATAGGAAAAGCTGGTTTAAAAATGTTTCCCAGATACAAGGGGAAAATATAAAAGGTACTGTTTCTCAATTCTGTGTTTAAAATTCTGTTTACATAGTTTTATTTTTTATGTGTGAAGCTAAATATACAGGGGATTTTTGTTCTAAACTTGATCTATCCATTTAATAACAAAGTTGACTGAAGAACAGCAGACATACCTGAGTGAATGTAATTGTCACAACAGTTAAACTGAGATTTTTCCATTGTTTCTTTACGCAATAAAGGATCACAAGCATTTGTGCCACCCTAGCTTCTGGGTAGTTCACAGTCCACCATGTTTTACATGGGTGTTTAAATAATAAATTAAATAATAATGGCAGTGACTGTAAAATTGTGTTTTGCTCCACCTCTCTTGATACATGGTGATATGCACACTCTTAGACTAGATCTCGGGAGCAGAATTAAACAAGTATCTGAAGGGCATTTTATTCTAGAGTGATTTTTCAGTTATGTATACAAGCAAAAATTGGAAAATTATTCTGACTGTAGATAGAACAGGTTAAAGGCCAGCAGCTCACGCCCATATAGCTGAAAGGATGTAAAAAAGGCTCAGATGTATCATTTTGTCAAAGGTAATGGTATTTAAACCCAGAAAAGTCAGAAGTCAGCTTTCCTCTTTGTAATTATTTGAGGTAAATTAATTGGTGTAAAATAATTTTCAGTTAATTCAGCCAGTGGAAGCTGGGTGAATTGTTATTTCAGACATTTATGCAAAAAGCTCAAAAATACATGCAACAAACATGTATGTGTAAAATGCAACACAAAAATGAGATGTTTTAGAAAATGCATAAGAAAAGTGAAAACAGTAAATTTGGTAAACCAGTTTGTAAATAAGACTGAAAAGAGGCTAATCTTACGCACTTAAGGGCTGACTCACAGGTGAGTGATTACAGTGTGGTCAGGATTTGGAACAAGTGGTAAGATACATGTTAGCAGGTGTAGACTTAATTTCTGATCCCTTGTATTTGTTAAGCGGCAATTTGATGTAACATAGAACATATAATAATAGTACCCAAACGTAACAATAAAGAATATGGTCAGAAGCTCCACGCCATTTTTTGAAAGGGCCAAAACTTCTGAATTAAATTAAACAATCAAAACTGCCTCTGCACAGGTGTAACATACCTGTGGAGAAGTGTATAGCAAGACAGATTGTACTAAGAGTTGAGTATCGTGTGTGGATGGACTGTATAAAAAGTCTTGCGAATGCAGTTTATGCACACAGCCGAGCGGCCTGAATCATCCTTACGAGTGTATCACTGTGCAATAAGCATTCTGTGCAGTTCATGAAAAGAGTTTGAGAAACAGGAGGGATTAATTTAAAAAAAAAGTCCTCAATTCTTGTGACCATCTTTACAAAAAAAAAAAAAAAAAAAAAAGAGATATAGTATCACAGTAGTCATGTCAGCTGAAATAAGAAAATTCTGCTCTTTGTATCATGGGTCTAACAAAAGCAAGAGTAAGAACTTCTACCCTTTCACTGGCCTCAGTTCGTGTTTGGAGGTGTATTTTAGTGGAAGCTGAGCTTCAGCTGAAATGATAATAAACTAATTGTGGCCATTCAGGAATAAGGTCTGAGGATAAATTTAGTAATCAAACACTTTTCACCTCTAAATATAGCATTTGCAAAGGTAAATTCAGACCTTGGACAGAATTGCTATATACTGGAAAATCCAGTAAGCGTTTGGAAAAACCGTAGTGAGGCAAAACTTAGGTGTAGATCAACGGCTTTAATTTGTGTAAGATCTGAGAGTATTCAAGGCAGAGGCTAATTGAAAAGACCTGTTAGAGGCACCTTGTGAGGCTGAGGGTTGAGGCCATTATACGGCAGGGGAAGCTGAGTGTATACAAATGGACACTGGCACACTTGGTGTGAGGGAGCACCATGGGTAGGCCGCTCCACGGGGAAGGCGGGCCAGGACCTGCAGGTGACTAGAAGACAGGTGCAGCTGAGGCTTTACACAGGAACAGCACAGTTGCACAAGAAGAGCAGAGCAAGTCTAGTGGCCATCAGCAGGGTCAGCCATCAGTCCAGTGATCTGCAGTCCAGACAAGGATGAGGCAGGTCCAAGGTCAAGCCGGGAAGTCACGGCCATGGGTCAGGCTCCAGAGCAGCGAGGTGCGTGACCAGCCACAAGCACAGCTGCAAGGTACCTCAGGCAAGGACCAAAAGCCTTCTTTACCTGGGCTTGAATGCAGTTCCTAAGTGAAGCCAGAAGGATGCAGCTTCTCACAACTGTTGCTCACAGGCTGTGTATGACAGCTGGCCTTGAGCACAGGCAGCAAAACCCCTAGGAAGGAGAGATGAGGAAGATACAACTGGATGCCTGCTCTGTTAATACGAGTTTTCCTAAGACTTCTGCACTTGACTGTTGTCAGACACAGGATACTAGCTAGAGAGAAAGCTATTTTTGTGGTATTTCTGTTCCTGTGTAATTAAACTTGGCTCGTTTCAAACATACCATGTGTAATAATTGTTAGAGGAAGCATTAGAGAATGTAATTTAAGCACACAAGAATGTAATTTAAGAATTCTAGTTCAGAGGGTCACAATGACATAGTTCTGATTATTGCTGCCCATCTGAAAGGGCAAAGGGAGGATATTGCAGTACTCTGGTGGTTTCTTTAAGAGTTGTCATGGTGGTTCCTTTAAGACACCTGATAAAATATATTGAAAGGTAAAAATAAAGCTTATTCACAGATTTAGGAATTATCAACAAAGAAATCTGTTAAGGCTTATTTCTGAAGTTGAAATTGCAGGCCAAGTCAAGTGAGAATCCACTAAAGCTTTGTAGGCATAGATTTGCTTACTTTTTAGAAAAATAAAAGTACCTGATTATTGCTTTATTTCCCAGAGATGACCTCCCTATAAGACTGTATTTAATACAGATTTTTGTCCCTATTCACTTATTTTTAATAGCCATAGCATATTCAGTATATGTATAGTGTTTAAATTACTCTTCTAGATAGTATACTAGTAGGCCTTGAATAAGTATACTGTCTTTGAGGTTTCCCACACTAGTGATTTTTTTTTTCTTTGTTTCCTGGTTGAGATTTCTTTACTTTTGTCTTGAATTATTTTTGAATTATACAATGTGAAGTTTCTGCAGGTGTGAATGAGAAGACCTGGGAATACAGTTTCTCAAGCTTTGCATGATGCGTGTATTAAAAGGCTTATGAATTCCTGGAGGTCACACTGAGAAACACATTTTCTCCTTCTTATCTTGACAGCTTTGAAAGAGGGAGATTAAGAGCTGAACTGATATATTTGAGTTAAAATTATGAACATACTTCACCTGTTACTGAGAAAGTTAGAGGAGAAAGAATCTGTGTCATACAGCATAGATTTTAGCCTGCTTTTATTATAATTATACAATGTTTGAAAATCTGTTTTTGTTGTTTCCCCCTTCTTAGGGGAGAACACTAATTTTAGTAATATTCAGACTAAGATAAAGAACTAGTTGCTTTAGACTATTTATTATTTTGTAATACTATCGCTATAGTATTTTACCATCGGTAAAATATGAAATGATTAGAAGGGAATGCCAGTTTAAGAGGGAAGGGGAGGCGTGGACCAGGGGATCTGGTTTTCCACAGCAGTTGTGGGAAGAGAGAGGTCTGTGTTCCAGGGGGCATGCGTCCAAGAGAGAAATGGAAAATGTTAAGTCTCCTGGAGGCCAAAGTATTTCAAAGTTACTTAATCACTTTCTGAGACTCACTCTTGTGGGTTTAGGGATCTTACGGCTTTTTTGGTATGTTTGGAAAAGAGGAGTTGCCATTCCTCCTCTAACCTGTGCAAATAATCATCACGAACTTTGATCACTGCAAAGACCGTAGTGTATTCCTTCAGATGAAAGACATCTGATGGTGATTAAAGTATATATCTTATTTATACTTTTCTCGTTAATTTTTTCCGTATTTTCCCCTGGTCCTTCAGGAGTCTTTGTGGCATTTTTCCTCAATCGCTATATGTGGAATTTACCCTCACCTCTAATCAAAGGTATATATCAAAGAGGGTCTAAAGACATTTCCTCAGGAAGTGGTCTGGAGTGGGAGGAGATGAATGGGCTTTTACCCAGTCCTTGATTTTTTTCATCCAGCCTTGCTTTTTGTACATCCTTCTTCCCTCCTTTGCTAGGCAGTGGCACACTGGTTAGTGTAACGCTTCATATTTATAGCCAGTAGACCATCTGTGCTTTTCACAGGAGCATCTGTGCAGCCAACTCCTGGCAAAATTGTTGAAATGGTACAGACTGCCTCATAAATTTGGTAGGGAACCGTGCAATAACAGCTATGGGTTGTGCTTCCAACAACAGCTTTGTACTGCTTAATTTTGTGTGAGAGAGCACCAAGCAACATCAGGAGAATGCATGGAATATAAGTTTTGAACTTTTTTACTTCTTGTTACAGAGATGAGAATTTGAAATAAAATTTTCTGCTAACAGAACTGCTACTTATTTTGATGTTTAGGGCTTATTTTATTGTTTTTCAAAGTTACTTTTACTATGAAATATTAAACATTCTTAAAGAGAAAGGGAGAAATTGTAATGCATTTAAATCATAGGGTCATCGGAAATGTTCAATGTGTGTAATCACTTAACAAAGTGACAGATGGAATTGTAATATTTTAGTGCTCTCTAGTTACATACCTAGTCCATAATTCACATAGTTTTATGCTTTAAAGATGTAAAGCAACAACTTAACTCATTATAAAGATGTGGGGTGAAAGGGTGGTGTGTCAGGCTGTATCTTTTGGTAAGTAGGTTAAAGTGAAGGTTTTGGTGGTAGATCTGCTTTCACTGTGGCACTGGCTATGCTATAAGACAAAATGTTTTCATAAACTTATAAGGGAAGTATTTAAAGAATCCACTTTTTGAGCTATTTGTGCACATTAAAAATAACTTGCTATTCATGTCCAATGGTTTTCTTATTGGACAATGTAAGGGGACTTGCCGCAACAGATGCAATAGATTATAAGAAGACTGCAAGTATAATAATTACAGCATGGAGCAGACTTTGCTGGCAGATACAGGAACATATCACTCTCTTTAATGATAGTGCTTTCCATAGTGTGGGTGGCCACGGGCTGCAGACATTTTGGTCAATCCCTTCTCCATGCAGCAGTGATTGTAAAACAGAGCTGAAGTAAACAGCATTCCAGAGACTTTTAGGGGTTTTTAATTTTGAGAAAGTAGAGCTTCCCTTCGCCTCCTTTGCTTCTGTCAGCTGTAGCCATACATGCCACACTTCCTACCAAATCAGTTCTGCTTGAAGTAAATAGTATACAATGTTGTATATATATATAGACTCTTCAAAAAGTTGGTTTTATGTTAAAATATATACTACTTTAAAACCTGACTGTTTTGTTGGGGGTTTTTTGGCAATAAGAAGTAACATCTGCGCTTCTGCTGTATGTTTAATCCTTTTTAAAAAGCCTTTTATCTTCATTGTTTTCATGCTCTTAATCTTTTTAGCTTCGATTCTCAGTGTTGTTTTACTGTTTATCTAAAATGCTTTACTGTCACGGCTGGCACAGCGATTTTACTCCATCCAAAAAAAAGAGGAAAGTTGTTTTTCTCTTTTACCTGGCAGCCAGTTTACTGCGTGAAAGCTGATTTCACCTCCTTGATGTCTGACATATAGTCATCTGGAATCTTGAGTTTCATGAAATAGATTTAAATGGCTAAACTTGGTGTCATGCAAATACATACACAGCATTTACAGGCCTTTTTGGAGTATGTAAATCAGCTGCAACTGAGGACAGATATTGTAATTCTATTATATATGTGATGGGCATGGAAGGATGCATTCTGATTGATGAATTTTTAAAATGTATTTAAGCATATGTGGAATTAGGTGTGTAAGTAAGCTCGAAAGAAACATCTTAACTTTCACAGCGTAACTGATAGTTAAAAGTAAATTTTCCTTTGAACCAAAACAGAAAGCAAAGACTTAAATGAGATATAGGCACACTTTTAAAGTCTGATGTCATTAATTAGAGTCCAATGACTCAATGAACTCTTAAGGTTATATGACACCTTTTAACTTTTACATTACTGGTTAAAATTCTGTTTTGAGAATGAAGTTTGCTTGCTTTGCAATGTGTCCTGAGGCAGTAATGAGTGATAAAGGCACTTTCCTCAGCCCTTCCTGTGATTTTCCTGTGTCCTGGGTACCCATCTGGAAAGGGAAACGGGCTCCTTGGAGCTGCTAGCCCTCTTATTCCTGTCACTGATGTGTATGTCCTGTGCATACACAAAATACGTGGGCCAGAGATGGAGTGACTTCAGAACTATTGTTTAACATTTTTCTTCAGCTGCGTGTGTGTGACTGCGCTGGGTACACACCTTGGGAAACCCGCTTCTCTCAGCAATACCTGCTGAAGATACGACATACCTACCTCTTAAATGTGCCGATACAGAGTTCTGCCTCTAGCAGGTTAAAAAGCAAGATTTTTAGGTATGGTTAGAGTGGGTCACTTCTGGGCGAGCATGAAGATTGCAGTGAAAATTGTAATTGACTGGTGAATCAAAGATGAGTGAGTTGTTGATACAGTGATAGTATATAGTCGAATTCTAATAGAAAGTGCTTTAAAACAATTTTATTCATAAAGGACAGGAGGGTGACTGAAGATGTTAAGAGACATTCATACAAGAAGAGATTGGGGTTGTCTCTGTTTAATGTAGCGAGAGAACATTTAGGAATGAAGATAGGTTTTCATACACAGCAAGTAATCAATTTCTGATGCTTATTGTCCCAGAGTGCTACTGAGTTCACTGACAGTATTTTTGTTGTTGTTCTTTCAGTTTTTAGAAAGTCAGTTGGAGGGAGTTCTTGATTGTTTCTAAACTATTGATGATTATACATCTAAATTGTCAGTTAGCCTTCTCACTAACTTTCTAAGCTGATCTGCACCTTCTCTAGTCACCTATAGATAATTGCATTGGCAAGCATTACCATATTCTTCTGGTTAAAAATACTGTGGTCATATGAACAGACTGGGCGAAAACAGACCTCTCTTCTTCTTTTTCAAATAGATAATTCTTCAACAATGCCAAGCTAACATGAATATAAATAATTTCTTGGCTTCTGGGCCAAAATAAACAAAAGCTAAGTATCTCAAAGGACAAAATGAGAAACTAAGGATTCTGCTTTCCTGCAAGGCTGCTTGAGCTTTAACAGCAAGTGTCACAATTTGCTAGCCAGCTGACATTTCTCAAAGCACTTTAGTAGTGCCAGGTGGTTCTAGTAAAGAATAATGATTTGTTACTGACAAACAAAAAGAGGTGTCTATTTGAAGAAGTTGTACTGGCATTACATAATTTTGTTCAGTGTAATATAATTAGCGACCAGGAGTTGTTGATAACCATTATAATTGTATTTTGTGCTTTTTTTGCTGGAAAGTTCAGTGAACCTTTTTCTCCTCTTAAACTTTTACCAGCTTGGTACTTAAAAAGTCCAAACCCAAGTGATTAAAAGTAATTTCTCTTGAATATCATCCTAGGTTAGGTGATTTTGGGTATTTGCACCATGTCCCTACTGGAAGTATAAAAATCTGACATTGCCCACATGTATTTATTGAAAGAACCATAAGTTTGGGATTATCTTTTTTTTTTTTAATAAAAATTACTGAACTCATTGATTTAAACTAAAAGTGAAACAATTTCATGATGCATCCACTCTTTCTAAACTTAAATTTATTAATCTCTCATCTCCACTTTTTTTTTTTTTTTTTTTTGATTTAAGGAGTTCTTCTGTGGGAAGCTTGCACATTAGCCTTTGAAAATTGTGGAGGGAAGAGGGAAATTAATTCTAAATCTCTGGCTAGTTAAAACAGAGAACTTTAAAAAAAAAAAAGATTTACGGTTGATTCTGCTAAAGCTGTTGAATTTCCTTTTGTAAGTTAGTGTAAATGTGTGTTTTATTTCAGCAGCAAAAGTCTCCCCTTTTTTAATACAAAGAGTAATAGCGCTTTCTAGGTGGGTGTTTCTTAAATAGAGGAGAAAGAAAAGAGAGGAGATTTGAAACAGCTTTTCCTGTCTGAGGCCAAGAGTAGACGCAAAGCTTGCCAGCCCCACAATTCTTCAGCTTCTTTCTTATGATTTCCAAGTGTTTTGTTAGTGATTTGCAGATGGAGCTCAGGCTTTGGAACTCGTCCATTAAAAAGTTGTGTGGTCTTAGACACAGTAGTAGTGCAACATGTTTTTCCTATACTCGCTTCACAGAAGTTAACTGAGCTTGAATTGGTGAGGGAACAAAATGCAGCTTCGCCCCCCCCACCCTCTGTCCCTTCCCATAATTTTCTTTGCTGCATGCAGTTAGGAAATTAGGATCAGGTTCATTTTGAGTTGTATGGAAGTATGTATCATTTTTCTTCCATTTTAAGAAACAGAGGTAGAATATGAGTGTAGTCTTTCAAATAAGCTACATGTATCAGCAAGATGAACACAATTCATAGCACACATTACTTTCTAAAGAAAAAACTTAACCTGTCTTAATGGGGTTTTGTTTTTGGTTTTTTTTTTTTTTTTGTGTTAATTTTTCCTAGTAAACTTTCATGGTACTTTTGTGTATTTTTGACGTTATTACTTTTTTAAAAAAGCAAATTGCAGTTACAGTTGTGAAGCAGAGTTAAGGAAATTGGCCTAATGTGAGAGCATTTGAGCAGTTTTACTGCAAACACTGCCTGAAGGTGAGCCTGCTTACCTGCTTCAGGGACAGAAAAGGGTGAAAGGCTCTGTTGCATCATATACAATGTGGAGACCTTCATAGAATCTGTTTTCCTGTCTAGGAATATGTGAGAAGTAATGAAGTCTGTGCAGCTGGCAACATTAATTCTGTGAAAGAATAGTATTATTCCTGGATTTCTTTTTTTTAACTCTAAAGTGATAGTAACTCAGTCTAGTAATTTATCTATAGATTTTCTGTGACTTGATTGTATGCATAAATGGCAAGATCCTTGTCTCCGAAGGAGTGCTTAGCAGAATAATTTGTTTACTATCAAGTAGTCTTTCATGGTTATCAATGGAAATTTAGATGTGGGCAGATGTCAGATTGTCATTCAAAGTGAATAAGGGGAAAAATGAGAAGCTCCAGTTAATCCTAAACATGTACTTGTGGCCAACAATTTCATTTAGTGTGCTGATGTAGAATTTAGCTAATGAAAACCATCCCATAAATGCAAAGAATGTGTATCCATAAATTGTGCTGAAAAAAACCCCAACTTCCTGACAGTAAATGTCAGAAAGAAATGTGGGAAGAAAACCCCTCCCCACCCTATACTTAGGCACTTTGGCTCTGATCCAGTAAATTACTGAAGAGTATTCTAAGCTGTCTTTAAGCTAAGTTGAAACTGAAGTGATTTCTTTGTGCAAAACCTCTGAGTGGTTACTGGAATAGACTCAACGGGAGGCTGTGTAGACTAGCTAGTTATTGAAATTTATGTGTGTGTGTAGTATAACATTTTTTTCTACTTGAAATGTATTTTAAACATTTACATTAATTTTAAAGAAGTTGGAGATTTTGATTAGGTTATCAATGGTAAGTAGTTAAACAGATTTTTTTTTTTACTAGCTTATAAAATAGACTATCAAATACCGATAATAATTAAGTCGTTAACAAACATATGCCATATAACTTTCCCTAATTTATACACTGAGATTTTTATAAAATCTCGAGAAAACAAAATTGTTCGGAGTATTTTGAAAGCTAAACTATGTTTAAATCTGTGTGATGTTTTACTACCTTGTTTTATTGTTTTACATTTTGGTTTTGGTTTGCGGAAAACTAATTTTCTGTCTTTTCCTGGAACTAAGGAGCAAGTGAGCAAGAGGTCTTGTAAGCAAAATTAAAACTCACAGATTTTGTTATGCTTGGACAAGTCTGCGGAAATGATATGAATTGTGTTATGTTAGCATCCTACTCACAGAATTGGTTTCACAAACAGTTGGTGTTGAGACAGTCTCTGAGCGAGCATGCTGCCTTGCCATTTACAGACTTAACCACTATGATTCTCTAGAACTGGATGTTTATTTTGTAGTAAAATGTTCTAAAGATACCAGACCCGTTTGTGTTTTATTGTCGATCATTTAATGTAGATGGTATGGGACACAATAAAACTCTTAAGCCTTCAGGCAGGATTTTAAAGAAAATATTGCTAAAAAGTATCTGGAGGAATTTGTTTTGGACTGACCTGCTGAAAGCTAGCAAACAAACAAATTAATTTACATTTAAACAAAATGAAGCAATGTGTATACCTTCTTTCCTGAGGACTCTGTTTAAATGATTTAGGAATTAATTTGGGATGTTAGAATCCTACCTAATCAAAGAAAGAAATAGTACCTATTGTATAGCATTTTTATTAAAAAAAAAAATGATTGGAAATAATATTATCTGTTTTATCATTAATATTGTAATTGATTACATAATTTTGAAGTATTTTTAAAGCTAGGTTGGAAATAGAATTTGGTCTCTTGTCTTCTAGAACTGTGTTGAAAGCAATGGGCCAACTAACTGTACAAGGAACACCAAAGCACAAAATTGATCTACAGACTCTTCAAATCACTGCCATACAAAAAATACTCATTGCAAAATCTGATAAAATACAAAGAGGAAATAGCACTTACTTCTAATTTTTCCTCTGAATAAGATTTAGTTTTTCTTATTAAACCTGCTTTTTCTTAGCAGAGCTGAGGAAATCTGGTTCCCATTGAAGCAGATGGAAAGGTCAAAAATAAACCTGTTGCTTGACCAGACTTTAGAAATGTATCCTTGGGTATCTGTGTTGTACGAATTCCAACAAATCCACATAGATCAGAATTATCAGCAAAATGTCATAAATGATCTCTTCACAAAAAATAATGGCACTCTGTGTTTCAGGGAGAGTATACTAAAGACAAGTGTCCTGTAGGATAAATCATAGATCCTTCTGTTCCATCCTGCTCTACCCGTCACTTTGACTGACTCATCCACGTTGGCAAAAAGACACCGGTAGCACCACTGGGAAGTCATAATCGGTATCAGGTTTGAATGGCTCATCCCAGTGAAACCATCCATCTCCTCTCTCCAAAATATATTGCCCCTGTTGATTTTCACATCTGCTTCTGAGGCCATTCAGAATCATAAACACTTTGGAGAGAGTGTGTTGAGAAGTTTCCAGAAACAAATTGGTTTATCTGGTTCCCCTGGAATGTCTTTGAAACTGTGTCATAAATTCCAGGACAGTTGCCACACGAATAGAGTTATGAGCATAAAACTTGTCATGTGGTGCTCTAATAAAAATCAAGTGCTATTTTTATATCGATGTCTAATTTCAGAGGTAATTGTGCCTTTAATTCAGGCTTCTATATTTTTTCTCATTGAGCAGGAAGATATTTCCGATCACAGAAAGAAGGGGGGAAAGGCTTCAGAGCTTTTGGATCCCTGCTTAGTAAAGGCAGTTATCAGAACAGTGAAGCACCTGTTGCCCTTTGGTGGAGTTGTGGACACCAGCTGAGTTGGTATCTGCCTGGTGCTGGTATGGAACCTGGTGGATAGGAGGCACTGTGTTTACACTGATAAAGTAGATGATTTTATATCTTCATGCAAATGCTTCTAGGATTACCTGCCTGTTAAAGATATTAGAAACCTCAGTGCAGCAGTGGATGTTAAATTGAGTTAGCTAGAATATTATTCAATATGAATTGCATCAATAAAATAAAGCCACGGGCAAGGTTGTTCAAGGAAGTTGAGGAGTGTGAGGGCTTTATGAAAATTCATTAATTCAATTTCAAGCTGAAAGGGATTGTGTTGCAGAACTTTAAACCAAGACCATAGGGACAGATGTATTCTCTTACAACTAGAATCAAAGTGTTCTCCTTCCTGCTTAAACAACAGTGAGGGAAATCAAGAAAGAATTAAATTCTGATATCACAGAATGCCTGGCTACTGTTCATTTTCCAGAATCATGACACCTTGTTATTTTTCCTGAATGCAGCACTTCTGCCACAGACTCATCCGTTTTTCTGGCTTGTAGAATATGGCATTAATGGATTAGACAGTGAGTGTTAATTGATTTACTGCCAGAAATAATTGATGATTATGTAAATCTCAAATAGTCTGCTTTGCTGGAGTAGACTAACATTCATGACTGAGATCATCAATACAGGAGTGCATTTAATATTGAGAACTTTCTCATCATGTTCTTTAATACCTTCTACTAAGTTTGAAATGATTCCTTAAAAGTCATTAGTCTCAAATCCCTGATCTCTCTGACCCCAGGAATCCAGATTGTGACTATATAAAATGGTGTGGTTTTTTTTCTTTTCCAAAGTGCTTTGTGGAGGCTTCATAATGCAATAATGGAACCCATTACTAGTTTTGAGTATTTCTATAGCATCCTATGAGAACCTCTGTGAGAAAATCTCCTGAAACCTTCTAGATTTCTCTGTAGTATTTTCTGAAAAAGCTGATTTCAGAAGTGAGAGGAGAAACTTACATATAAGAAAACTTTTTACACTCAATCTCAGAACTGGTTCTAGCCAAATTCTACAGTATGATGTGAGATAACTATTGACATAGTCCCTTTACACCTAGAGTTTCAATATTCAACTAGAGTTTGAACGTTTTGAACATTGTGAACTTTGAGGCTTGAGGTAAAACCAACAGTTTTCACTACCATTTAGTTAAAAATTTGCCATTCCTAGCTTACACTGTGTTTTTGGTAATCAAATTAATGAGGCATAGGATGAAAGAGGATAGAGAGTTATCATAAGAAAATAATTACATGGTGATCTTTTCATTCTCAATCAGATTTTCTCTTTAGAGATTATCTCTTGGAATGGTTTCCTTGTTTTATCTTTCCATGTTCTAACTGGAAAATTGGTTTTCTCGCAACTACTGAGTTTGCTTTATCCAGCTTACCTGCTAAGTGTCTGGAAAAATCATATGAAAAAAATAAGTGTCTTTAGTTGGAGGTTATTAGGTATAAGCTTTATTTCTGGCCATTATACTACCCCTTCTACACCACTTGTGTACTTAACACAGAACTGTTACAAGAGGATTATACGATAGAACAGCTGAAAGCATCTTGTTCTCAAGAAACAATTTGCCTTACACAAATCATAGAATCATTGAATGGTTTGGGTTGGAAAGGACCTTCAACTATCATCTAGTCCAACCCCTCTGCCATTGGCAGGGACATCTTTCTCTCAGTCAGGTTGCTCAAAGCTGCATCTTTCAAGCTTGACCTTTAACGCTTCCAAGGATGAGGCACCCACAACTTCTCTGGGCAACTTGTTCCAGTGTTTCTGGCTTTCTGGTCTGCAAATGCACATTCCTGGCTCCTGTGCAATTTTTCAACCACCACTATCCCCAAGTCCTTCTGTGCAGGGCTGCTCTTAATCCCTTCATCCCCCAGCCTGTGTTGATATTGGGGATTGCCCTGACTCAGGTGCAGGACCTTGCACTTGGCCTCTGTGAGCTTCACATAGGCCCACTCCTCAAGCCTGTCAAGGTCCCTCTGGATCCCTTCCCTCAAGCGAATCAGGTGGACCACGTAGCCTGGGCTACACAAACTTGCTGAGGGTGCACTCAATCCCACTGTCCCACTCAATGCCATCCCATTGATGAAGATATTAAATAGTCCTGGTCCCAGTATGGATCCTTGAAGGAAACCAGTTATTACCAGTTTCCACTGGACATTGAACCATTGACTGTAACTCTTTAGACACAGCCATCTAGCCAATTCCTTAGCCATCTAAGAGTCTATTCGTCAAATAAGAATGAATTGTCAATATTTATTTTTCTTTTCTTTTCTCCCTGCTAAAGCAATGTATAGTAGTAAAAGATTTATCACTTAGAACCAGAATTATGTGCAGTAAATGAGGTACATTTTCTAGAGAGAAGGATGACTTTCTGAACATGATTTGGACCAAAGCCTTTAAACCTTGAAAGACAACTGCTTTCAATTATTGTTACCAAATTTCTTATCTTTGTTGCATGTAGGTATGCCCCAAGCACTGGCAGTGGCATCTGTAAAATGAAATATTTAAGACATAGAGCAGAATTCTAAATGTTTTTCACCTTCAATATGTGCCTTTCTTTTATACATACCTAATGCCTCCTTTTGTCTTGACTACAGTATCTCCTTACCCCTGTTGCCCTTGCCCTTTTCTGGCTGTTCAGAGGTTGTGTGTGTTCAAAAAAAATAACTGATCTGTAAAATCTTAGCATGAATGCGGTAAAGTGGTCAGAAAAGGAAAAACAAACAAAAAAACCCAACCAACTAAACAAAAAACCCACAGGAAACGGTTGCAGACGATATACAGACTCTGATGATGTGTAGTCATTTTTTCTTATCTTTTCCTCTGTTGATTCATTAACCATGACTGTTACGTAAGGGTAGGGGAAAGTAATTTTGAAATTACTCTTCACATAGAGTGTATCTGATTGGTTTTATCCCTAGGAAAATGCTGTTTACAGAGAAAGTCACTAGATAATATATTTTGTAGTGTTACAGGTGAATGTATGGGCTTTTAAGCTACTCCCTCATTTAGCTGTCGTTAGCTGCCATGTCAATCTGTCAGATCCTTTTCAGAGCTTTTTATGTTTATTCTTCTCACTGGTGAAGCTTTTGGAAAGTCTTTTACTGAGTAATCCAACGAACTTTGTACTTTCCAAGCCCCCTCCTTACCTCTCTCAAGAGTGGTATCCCAAGTTTGTTGTTGCTAACTCCTCCTTTATTTTGTTTTCGACTTGCAGTCTGACCCCTCATCTCATTCGACTTGGCAAGCTGTCATGTTTTGTAGGAACTGCTTGTCTGAGCCCTTGATAATGTTCTTAAAGCAAATATTAACTTCAGCAATAGTTGCAAAGGACAATAAAAATATATATGGTTCCATAGTAATAAATAGATTAAGCGGTGATTGGAGATTGTGCAGTGTCGTAGATCTTACCCTTCACTTTTGGCCGTATTTAGAAGCTTGTACATTTCAAAAGTCCACTTTTAATGTCTTTTTCCTAAGAATGCAAAAGTTGCATGTAAATTACTTCTCTGAAACTCTGTGTTGCCACAGCGTTTTCGTCTTCCTCAGTTCGAGGGAAGTCACTAGATGGCGGTAAACCAGCAGGTTCTCCTGTGGAGGGATATTTAGGAAAAAAGGTTTGCAATGAAAGAAAAGGATATTTAGACATTTAACGTAGGTCTGCAAGGTAGTAGGATAATCCTGAAGCAAAAGTACAACTAATAAGGTTTCACAAATGCTTGTTACTTATTTTGATAGTAATAAATTTTCTTTGACCTCTGATGTGCTTCTGCTGATTGTATCTTCACTGTCACATGAATCAAACATGGAATACACTGAATACATCTAATTCCAGGACTTCTGAAGCAGTTGCTTAGGGATGTTCAACAAAAGCATGTATAAATATTTGATTTGGATTTGTGACAGCAGAAAATGAGCTAACTGATTTTTTTTTTTAGTCTTGAATCTTTCAGCAGATACTTCTTTTGAAAATAGTTCATAGAGTGAAACCCCCTAAGACCATGGAAGTCACAGAGCTTTCATCTGAACTTTATTGTAATTATATATTTTTTAAATGAAGTGTTTGCTAGTCCTGACCCTCTTGTTACAAAGGATTTTTATACTTATTGCCACACAAAGTATAATTTTATTTATAGTTTAAGTGTCAATGATATTAAAGGCCTGTAATGAACCTCTGGAAAGGGAATGTAGCTCGTGTTATATCAGCATGTAGCAACAGAGGACAGGAAGAAAACTATAAAAAATTTAGAGCAGATGATTTGTTAAGCAACATAAAAATACGTCTGCTCGATTCTGACAGCAGGATGCAAAAACCTGCTCAAGATTTCACGCAACAGTTTTCATAAATGAGCTCAGCTGGGAAAGTGCTGGGGTGTAAGGTCTGTACCAATGACAGCAGAGCTGTAGCATAGCGCTGAGAACTGGGGAAGCGTAAAACCAGAGTGCTGAGTTCGGAGTCCTCCGGATGCACCTGCAGAACGAGTGTATCAAGTGTGTTAATCTGACTTTGGGCTGGATCTATCATCAAAGGACTGTTCTGATTTTTATATGATGTATTAAAAAGATTTTATTACATGTAACTTAAACCATAGTGAAATTGGTAAAGAAATAAATGTCAATCTAAAATTTTATCATTATCTTTTCAAGATAATGAGGAAATCAGGGAAATTAAATTATCAGGCCAGATCCTGAAACCCATCAAAATTACTGACACCTCTTGAAGGAGTGACATGGGAAAGCAGATGTTAACTTCGTGCTTTCTCTTCTTGATCATGGTGCTGATCAAGACCACAGGTGAGTTTTTTTGCTATGTAGCAATGTCACTACTGCTGTCCAGATGATATCAGACTGAAATGGCTCCCAGAGAACTGAAACCTAGCTAAAGTCTGACTGGTTTTGACACAGATGACCTCTGTTGCTATTGCAGGGCTACTGAAATCGTGTGATAGGTGAACCCGCATTTGATTGTAGGAGCTGTAGCATTTTCCTTATGATTGATGCGTGCTCTTCTGTGCCAATGATATGGCGTAAAATGGCCACAATCAATCAAAAGATCTTACCCAGATATAGTTCAGTAGCAGTCAGTTATTTTTACACAGCATGTTGTAGCCTAATACTTTTTTTTTTATTGCCATTCTGTTGATATCTCACAGAGTTTGCTGTGCCATCTCCTTTCTTCTTCTAAGTGGGAAAGTAAGGAAGCTGAAACCAGTACATTCATATCAACTCTTGGCTACACATCAGCAGATTATTATTGTCACTTAGTTAAAAATGTAAGTATTTTGTGCAATTGAGATTTTGTTAATAATAAATCACCAATTTATAAGCACATCCATGGAGTTGTCATTGTAATAAGGAACATGAACTGAACTTTGTTTATCTTTTCTTACCTCAGTTACTTTTACAGCCTTTTAAGGGAGAAAATGAAGTGGGAGATCTCTGGACAAAAGAGAAGTTTTTTTATTAGATTATACTGTAATAGGTGTTCATAAAAACAAAATTCCTTTTGCTTTTGAGGTATAACAAACAACTGTCTGCCGTATCATACATTTTTTCCCTATGAAGTTTAATTATATATATTATTTTGTGTATTAGAGGGTAACCTTTTGAATGTTTTCTTTGAATGTATGATCTGCATAAAGTGGCAGATGAGCCCTAAATCTTAGGAAAAGTGTCCTTTACATTTAATATATAAAAATAATGGGAATAATATTTTATAATGTGTTGACTTAAATTAGATAAACATATAAAATTATTAGTAGTGCTCTTCTGAAAGTTTTACCTCAACTTGTGGGGAAGCAGAGCTAAAATAAATCACTTATTAGTTTTCAAATGTGGAAGGTATATAATGTGTGTTCAAAAAAAGTTTTACAGCATAGTTTGTTCAATGATCTGGACAGCTTTAATTTGGCACCAATAATTAAAAAATTAAAAAAATCACACTGAGTGAACAGAGAAAGTTATTAGCCTCCACAGTATATCAGTCACACATAGAACCATGCAACTAGTCTCTGCTTATTTGCAGTACGTATAATTTATTTAATTTAAAAAATATATTTTATTTAACAGATGGTCTTCTCATTAGTAACGGAACTCAGAGGAAGTCAGTTCAATGGACTTAACATTCAGGGGAGGTAGGTGTTACCAAACATCCATTTTGATATGTTTTAGTTCAGTTCTGTGAGGACCTTTTTATAGTACTGAGCAACTTAGGCTTCAGATGGAAAGTTTTGAATATATGTGTACATAATTTCAGAGGTGGACATGCTTTTAAGTTGTGCTTCACATAGGAGTTTATACTTAACCTGAGAGTGATAGAATGGTTTGGGTTGGAAGAGACCTTCAAAGATCATCTAGTCCAACCCCCCTGCAAGCTTTCCAAAGGAATTTTTTCCTTGTTTGTGTGAGTGTTTAATATGACAGAATAGTAGTTACTTTGCACTTGTTAATTATAACATTTGTCCATGCTTATTTTAAAAAACCTCTAATTTTCCTTGCATTAGTTACTTGATCTAGTACCAAAAGAGTACTGTGGCAATACTGCATGTTTCATACACAACTATTTTAAATGCACCCAAGCACATTCTATTTCCAAATTTTAAGTGCTTTCTTGGCCTGTTTTTTAAGGATGAAAGTCAGAGAAAGTGGGTGGGAAGGAACTTGTGATGCTCTCTGGCCAGATCTCCAATCCAGATGATCAGAATGTGCTCATAATCACATTTCAACATTGTGTGGGGTGTTTCTACATGTCTAGGTGTAGTCAGTGAGAATAAGCACCTTCTTGATCCATGCTACATAAATTTGGGTAAGTAAGCCAAAATTTATGACCATGAAGAAGGGAATACATTTGCCTAATGTTCCTGTGCATATTCTGTTGGTCTTCAGTCAGACTTCCTGATGGGATGAAATGAGTTTTGTGACCTGTTTAACACACCATAGCCATTCTTGCAAGGAGTGCACCCCTTTTCGTGAATAGTGCAATCAGGAGAAACTTGCAGCAACTCAAGGAAGCCTTTTACAAACAATCTAGCACTTTTTAATTTGCTAGAAATCGGTATTTTGGAGTTCTTGATCTTCACAAATGTCTTCCTGTCAAAACTGCATCTAGAAAAATCTGCAGTTTCATGTGCTAGAAATTATATATGGTCTGGGAAAGCTGTGATTTCCTTTTGCAAATGTTAACTCTTATATTGTGTGGCATTTTCCTTTTTGTTTATGTTCCAAAGGCTCCAGGTTTTGTTTATGTTCCAAATTCCACTGTCTTTAATAATTTCCAAGCAGGTAGTTCTAGCAAGCAGGTCAAGTGAGTGGTTTGTATATTAAGACCCAAAAGTGTTACATATTCCTCCAACTGTAGATCTGTAAGACAAAATTTTTTTGACTGAGGATCTGAAGAGAACAGTATTTTTATTGTTTTGTTCATAGAAGTTATCTCTGTTGAGAGGAGAGAGTCAAGGAGGTAACGGGAGGCCTCCTGTGGTGGTCCCTCATGAGGGTCTAGCCAACTTACATGGGAGCTGTGAAGCCATAGTCTTCCTTACCTGTGCTTCACTGACCCTGCTGACAAAGCATTCCCTGCTAGGAAGGATGTGAGTACTGAGCGAACACAACTGGCTGCACTTCGGAACTGGGTTGATAGCGTGGTTTGCCTTGAGCACTAAAATACCAAATTTTATCTGACTTCTCCTTTAAGATTGTTCAGGGAATATGTAACAACACGTTAATAGTCATTCCAATAAATAGTTAGGCATGCATCTCTTACATTTAACCTCTGTAATTAATTTAGTCTTCTTTTACCTTCTAATTTTAGAAGTGAAAGTTTTGACTTTCCAGAAATATGAATTGTATTTATTTTTCCCTCAGAGTTTCAGCCAGTCGTGTGAATGCTGTCTCCCTTTTCTGTCTCCCTCTCGTTACTTTGCCTGATCTAATGCCATTGGTGGAAACTCTCCTTCTTTACCATGGAGGTGCATCAAAAGAAATTCTCAGTTCAGAGTTTCTAGAGGCTGTGAATGAGGCCTTTTTAAAGTAAGTAGCATGGTCTATATGATTTTTATGTTATTTTCATGAAGATCATGAATTCTATTAAATGTCTTTTATCTGGGTTTGTATGCTGATTGCACTGTACATCTTCTGCATTCTAGTAAAATATTTCCCTTGCAGCCGAATAGCACAGCTCAGGTTGTAGGCCAAAGCAGAATTTTAAATTCCTGATGACAAATTGTGACATAACAGCTTTAAATATTTACTGGAACTTTGTCCCATCTTTTCTCTAAAATGGAGGTTAAAGTCTTCAAAAGATTTTAGGAATTTTGTGAAAGAGATGGTCACTTTTCTTAGAAATGTTATTTATCTTTTATATAAGTGTGTCAACATTCCTAACTTGACATTTTGAGAGCCATCTTTATTTTTATGTGCAGAAGACAGATGCTGATGTTTGAGTGGTTCTATATTTCTCTTTTTTTTTTTCTGTGAAATTGGTTCTCAAGATTTAAAATTCTCCTGTTTCTCAGAAGATTATTTTTAATGAGTCTGATAGGAGCAATTTGTGAAATATAACTTTGCTTGTTTTGCAGCTAAAACCACTGTTTAGCACTAAACCCACTGTTTTGATAAAGTCAGTCTATGGATAGAAATTAGCTGAGGAAAGCTGAACGTCAGCAAGATTAGCTATGCCAGGGAAGGAAAGATGTCAGAGAAAGCACAGCCTACTTTTGGTTGAGAGTTGCTTTATTGAAGTTGTAGCTGAGGGGCTGTGTTATAAACAATATATGTATTTTTTTTTAATACTAGAAGAGGTCCTTTGTGAACATTTTACCTCAATTATCCATTTGTCTCCTCTTTAATAAAAGTTCTATTTGCTTCCTCTGTACTCAACATTGTAATTTCTGAGATGTTACAGTGAAGATTGTTATATTGTTCCATTGAGGGCTTCAGCAAAAAAAAAAAAATAATTAATGAAAGAGCACAAATACTAATTTGTACACATGTTACTAGAAGCTGAGGAAAACAAATGAAAAAGAAATGTGAAGGTCTGTAGTGAAAGATACGTCCCAAAAGGTGAGAGCTATCTTTCCCTTGTCCATTTTTCATGGCTTCAGACTGGACGTGTTCCACAAGCAGTAACGCAATCTGGAAAACTTTCAGAGCAAGTTCAGAGGTTCAGCATGGATGGTCTGTACTGATGTCAGTGAGCCAATGGGCAGTCCATCGTGACTTACTTTTGCCACTTTATAATGTGAGTCTGAATCCTTTAGATGGTCATAAAAGATTCTTCTGACTGAAGTAAACTTCCCTTTGTTTAACTTTTGAGCTGCTTGTTTATCACAGTAAGCAAAAATAATTCAGTTCATATGGCTCTTGACTAAGTGGCTTTGGCAGGGCCCGTGACAAAACTGTGTGGTTTCCCTGAGAGCAGATGTAGGCTTACGTGTGCTTTGCATGGTATACTCCTGGCCTCTCACTGAAGCTCATGTGATCTTAACGTGAATGTGCTTGTATTTTATATTTTTTCTCCACTTTAACAATTGAATTTTGTGTTCCCTAACTCTGTCATTGTATTCTGAACACTTCTTTTCCTTCTGAACATGGGTGAAGCCTGCTCCAGGAAACAGAGTTACTAGACACTGAGACTTGCAGTGCTCCCCAGAATTCAGAATCGTCCCAATGGGACCATCTCCAAGTTCAGTCACAGAAGGATAATGACTACAGTTTACTTCCTATATGGTTTTAAAATCTCAGAGTTGAAATACCTCTATGTAAGCTTATTAGATTTTTTTTCCTAGCATAATATCTATAATATCTACCATGCTACTACAAAAACAACAACAAAGAGTACTGTGACAAAATTAAATAATCTCTTGTCATTCTTAATTCACTGTGATGTACATATGTGCTTTAACAGTGATACTTGAAATAGTGAAATAATACTCGAATAGTGAAACAGCATCTTGATATTGAGCATTGCTTTACAGTTTTGAAATTCTACATGCTTCAATATATTAGAGATACACTTTTAAATTAAGCTATTACATAGTTTTGAAAGGAAAAATTGCAGCTTTTCAATCATCATTCTGAAGGCTGATATTTAAATGAAGGTATGGTAAAATACATACTTTGAAAACAGATCCTAAAATAATGTTAAATCCTTCTTTCTGGTTTCATTTGTAGATGATGGTGATTCCCTGTTACTCTTTGCCATTATTATTTGATATCAAACAGAGTAAACAAGGTTTTCTCTCTTCTGCTGCAGGTTGATCTTTGTGTCTTCTTTTTCCCCAATGTGCTTTAAAAAAAGAAAAAAAAGTACATTTTTTGTCTCCCTTCCAGTTTCTCAGTGAAAACAGTATTTTTCTGTCTAAACTAGGAAGAAGATCTCCCTCCCTGAATCAGCTGTCTTCAGCCTCTGGCTCCGTCACTTACCAAGCCTTGAAAAAGCTGCATTGCATCTTTTAGACCAGCTGGTTTCCATTCAGTTTAATTCATTGGAAGAAGTGGCTTGTATCATCAAAGACTCCTTACTGGTATGTGCAATGTGTAGTACATTTAATACTACTCTTTATGCTTCAGAAGTGATAGAGAGTTTTCCAATACATCACCATATTTGACAGAGGTGCCTGTCATGTGGCATATAACTTGCTAATACAAAGCTAAATCTAGAGTCTTAAAAATGTCACTAAATTTTTAGTTTTTACACAGAATTGGTAGAAGGGAAAAAATATTTCGTCCAGTGGTGAAGAACGGATGATGTAACAAAAATCTGGCTGATGAGGGTGCTGAGCACCTGCCTCTGTCTTAAAAAATTACAAACTTTGCCAAGGAGGATTTGAATCTGCTTTTTACTTCAATCTCTGTGCCCTTGGGAGTTAAGCAGTTTAAACAGCTGAAATCTCTTGTAGATTATTTTATTATGGACTGGTTAGTTACTCAGTTTTGTTTGCAAACCTGAACAAAATTCTTAATACAAAATATTTGCTAAACTGTAATTAAAGTTTGTTTTCAAATGCTGTGTTATGCAGTGTGCCAGAAATCTTTCCTATGAGAAAAAGTGACACAATATGTTTTCCAAAATAATGGGCTAGTTTGCAACACTAAATGTAAATTTAATTGTTAATTACAGTGTGAAATAGCATGTGTGCTATGCACTTAAATTATTTATTTCATAAAATTGATAGAACTGAAAAATGGCACATGGTACCTTATTTTCAGCCTATGAAACTGTTTACAGAGTATGTATTTTAGATAGAAAAAGAGTAATGCCTTTAGATACTCTTCCTTTTTTAATGGAATCTGCAAATTTCTGTTTTAGGGATCCATTCTAATACTTGCAAATCTTGTAAATACTTTACATCAACAGCACTTCATATGTCATCTGGGGATCTGGGTATTCCAGAAAACAAGGCTGTATACAAGGCCTGTGCCTAATTTTTCTGTATCAGATACACTGTGAATTGAATACAGTATGTAGTTCCATACATAGCTGAGGAAAAAATAAAAATATCTAGGCTATATATAAAAAGAAGTAAAGTTTTTGGTTTAATTATTGCTTTATTGTTGTTTATTAACAATATTCATATTTACATTGTCTTCACATCCTGATCCCTGAAAAGAATGGATCATTACTGTGATAGCACACTTAGGTTGTTCTTACTTGCCTCTGCTCCAAAGACTTTGTGCTTTCAAAATAAGACATTTACGGCATGGAAAGACCAGTGCAGCAGCTTTGAATGCTAATTTAGAGAGGATATCCTGTGGACAAGGAGTGGAAGCAGAAAGAAGAGAGCAGTTGGAAGATGGATTTTGCTGATTGATAGGTATTGCTAAAAAGGAAAGTGCATAAATGGGAGATGGAATACCAATTAAAAAGAACAGGATGAGAAGCTTCAGAGAGGCAGTATGGAAGGAAAAGATTTAATCCAGAAATTGTGTTTTAAAATACTTAATTATATTTTGTTCAACTTGTACACTGTACTTTAAAGATACTTGTGTGACATTAGATCAGTCAGCACTTTGAATCCAACAGTATGGGTACTGTTTTGGAAAGACAGTAAATGCATGTGAAGATTTGACAAATATTCAAATAAAAGATTTGAATATTTATTTAGGATGATGGGCATGCATATTTTGGCAGTTGGATTATGGTATTTGTAGGATGTGACCTCTATGTGCCTTGTGGATATGGTAATAAAGGTGGAATCATGAGACAGAACTTGATGTATACATTTTTTTCTATTGGGAGGAAAATCTACACAGTATAAATAGGCAGAAATATGTTAGTGATTTGATTATAGTATACAATAAGAAGGAAATTCCAATAAGCTCTTTCATAATTGCATAATCAGAGTCATTTATCTAAATAAAATATCTTGATACAGTAACCAAACTGTACATAAACCTCATAGAGATCTGTGGTACCCAGACAGTTGTAAGCCACTCTACTTCTATTATGAAAGAAACTTGATATGTAATACTCTTATATTTCAGTTCCAAGAGTAATTGTAGTGCAATGGTGTATATGGTATGCTATTAGGTTTGTGATTTTGGGGCTAAACTGGAATTATTATTGGAAATTCTATAGTTATTCGGAAGTAATAAAAACAAGTGAGGTGACCATCACAAATGGTCTTATAGCTTCTACAGAATTTGGTGGATGAGTGGATGTCTTCCTTTCTGAACTAACTGTATGTGCACATTAACAATTAAAATTTAAATAAATACACATATTAGAATTTTATGCTTTACCAGAAATGCATAGATATGTATACAAACAGGTTTTTAAAGCACCTATATGTAAAAAGAGATGTGAATGAATCAGTGTCATTTATTGTTTGTGTTCAGTTCTTAGGTAGCTTTCCAAAGTAGTTTTATTTCTTTCAAAGTTACATTGCAAGAAAAGTGCACTAGGTTGAGGGGGGTAAATTTTGTTGGATCCTCCTTTACAAACTCCATCTGTTATTGCTATGTTTTGTTTTTCCACCTTGTCAGCTTTCCGAAGTCAGCCCAGCATGAAAATTACGTTGCAGTCTGCAGTTAAAGCTCTAGCTGTGGGGTCTCCCCTGTCGTCATTTTCGCTAGAGAGTTACAGAGGAAATACAATTTTAGTGGGTGATATGGTGACTTTCGTATTTCTTGACAGGGTACCAAACTGGAGACTGCTGTGGTTCTCATGCCCTTGCATTTCCCTCTTGCTGTTCCTTATCCCCAAGTTTTGAGTCTGGGTGGATCCACACTCACCTTACATTGGAAGCCGTGCCAATGAAGCAGGCACTAATGAAGGAGAAAGGAGGAATGACAGAGGGAAAATAAGAAGCTTTTTTTCCTTGTTGTAATACACTCCAGCTAAGTTGCAGTTAGTTCCCTCAGGATTGCCTGTCTTCAAAAGGCGTGTTGTTACGGTAAAATTTTTGAAATACTGCACAGTAATTTATTCATAATGTTGATGAATTCAGGAGCCTTTTAAACATCTGTAAAAAGATGTTTGTTTTTTCAAAATAAGATTCAAAATAAAAATACATTTAGCACTTGGTATAAGAGAAACATTAATCGACACTTCTTATTTTTAATTGGTACATACAGAATTCAGGAAAACAGGTAAATATACAATTTTGAAATACAGTATTTAAAATACAGCAGTTTGGTGGTTTCTTAAAGGTAGATGTGTTTAACTGTAGAAGTGTTGTGTCCAATTAATTGCATTTGAGTCTGGAAGTCAAGAGAACTGGGGGTTTGTGGTGCTATCACCTCAAATCTATTGCTGTGTGGTCTTGGGCACAATTTGTTTCCCTATGTTTACTCTTACTTGCAGTTGATAAAAGGCAGTATTTGTGCCATTTACTTGCATCCTGAAGATACAAACATATTTTTCTTAGATCTTTATTCAGTTCTGGCTTTATATTTTAAGTTAGTTGTTTAGGATTCTTCTTTCTGATAATAGAGATACACTAGTAGAGTAGTTCTATAGAACATGTGTATATAATTATTTATGTTACAGCATATTTTTCCTATTTTATTTCTTTCAAAAATCCCAGTGTTTTTGTGTGGTGGTTTTTTTTTTTTTTATGAAAAGGCACACACTCTTAAAATATATAATCCTGATATCACACATGCAGCTTAAATTCCCTGTGTTTGAATCTTTTTGCTTTAGTGCGTGTTGTGCGGTCTGTGTTGTACACGTTTTAAAAGTGATGGAACGAGCTCCTGGTAGACGGTATGTTTGGTTTGCTGAGCTTTCTGTGAAAAGTATTGCATAGTTGCAGCAAGATTATTAAAATATAAAATGCCTTTTCATTTTGAAAAAATAAGGGGATAATGTCAGCAACACAAAAATCTATGAGAATCTCTCCTGAAACTGATAATCCCTCCCAAACTCCAGAGCTGCTGCTGGCCGCAGCAGAATTGTGCTGCCTGCTCTAGACCTGCTACCCAACAGGCAGGTTGTCAAATTGCCTTGGAGACTTTTGCACTATGGCAGCATTCTTACTTCGAGAGCTTGCAAAGTTAATTCCATGCAGTCCATTGATCAAAATCTTGTGAACTAGATAACAGTGGGGTTTGGTTTTGTTTTTTTTTGTTTTCTCTTTTGAATACAAGTGATAAAATTCATATTGATTTCAGTAGTGTAGATTAAATACTAGGAGCTATTAACTGTGGTTTCTTGAAGACAGGACTGTAGATTGCTGCTGTCTGGCAGGAAAGAATGGAGAGTTTTTCATTATTGCATACAGCACATTTATTTTCTTCTTGTTAAAAGAACTTTCATTTGATCTTGATACGTGCGACAACGTGCTGATGAACCCTTTCTAGTTTATACTCAACCTGTCATAAGCAACAGTGAGTTGCTATGTCATCACAGAAGTATGTGTGCAAAGGTGGGTAGAGGGTCTTAGAAGATAGTGGAGAAATGGCTGAATTCCACCATTTAGCCCACAGGACTGAAAAACTTAACGTCTCACTTTCCGTGTTTTCATGGAACTGCAGAATGATTGGAGTTGGAAGGCACCTCTGGAGACCGTCTTAAAAAAAAAGAAATGAACGTGTCCCTTCTTGCCAGCTTTTTTTTTTAATTTTTTTTTTCCTCCCTGTAGTAGTGGAAGTTTGGGGAGCAGCCTTGCAAGAAGCTGCATGCTGTTCTTCACACGTCCCAGCAACTGGCTGTAAATAGTCCCGGACACTAGATGGCAGGCGTTCAATAGGACAGCCCAGCCAGAGCCGTGTGACAAAGAAAAAAGTGTGGTAAAACATGAAAATGGGGTGCCACCTCCTATTTCTAGTATGGCAAGGACAACTGTGAGAAACAAGGAGCTTTTCTAGACAGTTCGTATTAAAAGTTGTCTCTATTTTCTGAGATTATAACATAGGGATCATGTAAAGTCCTCATTCTACCTGTGTACAATTAACAAGGAAAATATTCTATTCCACTTTGTTCTTCCTAACTTGAAACAAATGCATAGAAGTTTTCTTTGGAATAGTGCATCAGGCACTTAAAGCTGTTATAATAAATGCCATTTATAAACACTACTCCTTCCGTGCATCCTAAAGTTTATAGAATGCATTGTATTAAACGTGCATTACTCTAGATTGTTCAGAAACTATATTCTCATCAAATCTTCAGGTGCTAACTTCAGAAACACAAAGTATGAGGGTTTTTTTAACTTAGGCAAATATACTTTGGGGAATGTGTAAGTAGTTGTTTATACTGGGTGCTCTGTAAAAGCCTAATAAATCTTAGAAATTAAGAATATGGGAATGGAAAGTAGTGTGTTTACTAGTGCACATTTAATATAACAACTTTCTTAAAGCAATCTTTTTTGTGGTAGCTGGATAAAAAGCTTCACTAGTTTTTTAAAAAAATACATTTAGATGCACTGTGATATATAGCAAGTACCAGCGACTCTGAAATTCACAGACAAAGGTAATACTGTGAAAAAAATGTCATGGACCAAAATGTCTGTGGTAGTATGAAAGACAAAAGTGATAAAATTGTTTTAATTTCTGGAATTCAATTTTGAAGATGTAGCAAGGATCTCAAAGCACACACAAAAGGGATTGTGTGAAGAGGAGAAAAAAAGCTTTTTGTATATCTGCTCCCTGTCTCTTGCCTACAGCAATTGCATGCAACAACCTGTTCTTTCTGTCTGCCAGCTTTAGCATTTCTAGTGATCGTTGTCATAAACAGTTTGGGATCCCAGGTGTCTGCATTTATCAGCTGTTTAACCTGCTCATTATCACTATGAATCTGCTTCCATGACTTTGACGTAGTTATTTTGAAAAGCCTAATACTGATAAAATCTGAGAATTTGGTAAGAGTTGATCTGAGATTTGCAGTTTAATAATTGCAGTGTAATAGCGTCTGTGAGTTAAGCTGTAAATTACACAGTGGTGGTTCTTCAAGTTGTTTCTTATTAATGAGTAATTTTCTTTCATTTGTTTATCAACAGCCACAAGCAGCAAGCCATCCTGCCATTTTCAGAATTGTTAATGAAATTTTCAAGTAAGTTTTGAAATTATAGTTGAAAGTGTTTGAAATGATCAGTTGATACATTGATATTTTCTTCATGAGAAGTATTATAATCTGGGATGCATTATACTTTCAGGATGTCTTTTTAGCTGTATGCCTTAGTGTCCCCTTCTGTGTAATATATTGCAAACGATGAAAAATGTTTAAAATCTTGTGAACTCTACATAAAAAATACATTATAATAATAATTGATACAGTTGGCTACATTGTATTTTAGCCTTTACAGTTAATTTTGTACATCAGTAGAGATTTGTGGTTGAAATATGATTTTGAGGTGAAAATTGTAAATGCTGAAATGGCTTGGCTCATTCCAGCATGAAGATGGAATTCAGCTAAAACATTTGCACTTACCAGTGTAGCCTCTTTTACGTTGTATTAATAGTCTTGAGGATTGATACCAGATATGCTCTTAATGGCATTAAACTATTGATCTGCCTGTTAATAATGAGTTTGGTTTTCAATACATTATTTTGAAGCAATAGATATTGTTTACCACATGGGGGCTTCCAGTCCTTTGTACTCAGTTTTCAGTGGCTTTTTCTCTTCAATTCACTTGACTTATTATTTTATCATTCTTTTAAAGTAGATCTACTGCTAGGGTTATCAATATTACAGTTTCAATACAACAGTAATGTATTTAGTGACTGACATTCTTTGTTCATCAAGTGTTTTCCTTTTTAAGAAAAAAGGGCTCCCAAGTGCATGTGTTTGGGGGCGTTTGTGTGTCTGTGTGCATGTTCAGGTTTGTGCAGGCACTAACAGAAGAGTCTTTGCTGTAGAAACTGTCGACTGCTGCATTGTGAGAGTGGAACCACGCGGCAGCTATTGCTGTGGCAGTCCGTTCTGTTGCCGTGGTCCAGCGTCTGAGCACAGCTAGCATTTTCTGAACAGCTGAGACAAGTCACTTTCTCAAAGCCAAGTGCACTTGAAAACTGCTGTGACTTCAACTGAGCTGTAGTGATGTCTTAGGCTGAAGGCTGCATATTGTGATGGTATAGGGAGACAAAACTTGTTTAAGCTTGTTGGCTTATGTAAGGTCAGGGTATATAAAATATTTTCTAAAAATAACACAAGACTGCATAACTCCTTTGCACCCTTTCCATTTGGTAGACCGTAGAAACAGATTAGATGCTGTTTCTCAGATAATGCAGGACTTTGTCCAGCAGAGTATTTCCTAATATAACTTTGCGCTTGTATTAATGTTCCAAATCATCCTAGAAATTAATCATGTTTTCCTGTTGCTGAGCCTACATTTCTGCTCCCTTGTTTCTACTTGCTTTCCATTGTTTCTACTTAATATGTTTGTTCCTCTACCTTGTTGGTATTAAATCCTTAATGTGTTTTAAAAATACTAATAGCTTTTCCTGCTATTTGCATGCTTTTTATTGAGGTTGATTGTGCTAAACTGTTTTATCTCAGGGATATTAACTTGTGTTTTTACTTCCCAAGTAGAAGCTTATTTTGTTGCTATGTGCAGCTGTCCACACACCTAGACTATCTTGAGTTTCTGTGAACTATTTCTTGTGTTGATATTAGTGATTATATGTGCCTATTGTTTTGTCAAGTGTCTCTGTTACAGTAATATGTTATCTGTTCTTAGCTTTTAGATCATTACAGAAAGAATGAAACAATTCTTTACTAAAAAACTTGCATCTCAGTGGCAGCTTGCTTTGAGTGTTTTTTCTCCTTACTATTGCATGTCTTTCAAATAAGAGAACGAAAATGACGCTTTGCTGCCCGTATGTTTTTCTGCTTCATTTGCTCAAGGTTACATTACGCCCTGTGGAAGACCAGCTAAAGTGTTCAGCTTCCTGAACCTCCACAGTGGATTTTATAATTTCACCATTGAAAGCACATTGGAATGCATTGGTCTCTAGTTAAATCTGTAGCATTTACTAATCTAATGTATGCTTTGGTATACGTTCATTTGTGTTTGTGCTTCTGATTTATTGTTTTATGATCACTAAGACGTCACAGTGACTGAACAGTTGCTGTATTATTTAAGTTCAGTCTCCTTGTAGGAGTGTTATATTTAATATTTGTTAAAGTCAAGGTTTGTGGGAGGTTTTTTTTGTTGTTTTTTTTAAATTTATTTTATCCATGTAACATATCGCGGGAGACTGTACTAGATTGTACTTTCTCTCTAATTTGAGATGCCCTATGGGATGAAGTCCTATAAAGCACTGAAGTACACTTAACTGTAGGCATCAGAATAGTTGCTCTGAACCCAGTAAGACTGTTCAGATGCCAAATTTGCCTAATAAAGTCGTGGTAGTCTCTTTTTTACAATATTTTTCCCTATTGGTAGGGTAAATTATGTTTATCTGCATGGATATTGTATAAACTTATTAGATCTAGTTTATTTGTAGGAGTTGCATATGTTTTTTTTTAAAGTAAAAATAAAATTTAAAAAGCCTAAAAAGTTAGTATTTCTATCAGTTTCCACACTGGCATAATGAGCTCAGACACAGCCTGAATCTACAGCATACAAAGAATGTACCTTTTTTCCTTCATTTCAATTAACAGTGGTGTGATGAGCAGACTAATTATCTGATCAGCCGTAATGTACCTTTCCAATGCTTAGGAATACCCTGCTGGAAGCTGATGGATCTCCAGAAGTTATGATCATAATACAGGTGTTTACACAGCTCTTCCTTCAGGCTCATCAGAATGAAAACAAGCAGGTTAGTCAAGATCTATTTCTTAATGTTTCTTTTCAGTGAGAAGATATGAAATTTGTCAAGAAAGGAACAATTCTACTGTTAAGAATGGTGACTGAATATAATCAGCTGAATAACAGCATCTTTTTACAGCTATATATATGTGCAGTTCAGTTCAAACATTTTTACTTGTAAATAAAATTATAGTGTGAAACCAATATGTATGAGCAATTTACCTGACTTTACCCTGGAGTAATCCTGCCACCTAAACTGTGATTTTCACAAGGGCAGTTCCCCTGCTGCTGAAGTTTCTGCCTGTATAGTGAACATGTTCATGAGCATCCATCTTTGATAGAAAGAATGAAAAACTTCAGATGCATTTTTCTTTCGCAGTAGCAGCGTTTCAGATAATAAATGAAACGAAGATAATAAATTCATCCTTATTTCCCCAAATGATTAAGTAGGGCATAGAATAATCAGATTTGTCCATTCAAAAGGTAAAAGACAGAGAATCCATACTGGTTTCAGTTTCTTCAACAGTGGCCTTTTGGAAGTTTTTCCTCAGTCTAAAGCTTCAAATTTCCCACCTCAGTGTCTCTTCTTTTGCACAGATTTTTATATAGGTCTTGCTGAACTGAATTAAGTGGAATTACTTTTGTATATGTTAATTTCCAAAAGAGCAGGATCAATTTCTCATTTTTAAATTTAAAAATGGAGATATGAAAAAGTCTTGTCTTCTTTATAGGTTGCAAACTTCTTTCCAGGTTCCCAAATCACCCTGTTATTTCACATCCTCACCATTTTGTTTGGTTATTTAACTCCAATTCATATCATGTAAGTTTGGAAAGTATCCTATCATTTAGTAGCATTCACTTTAGACTTAAGAAAATGTCCAGTTCCTTTGATTTTTGCATCTTTTTGGGGAGATGGCAGTGAAGAAAATTTTGGGACTTCTTGGAACTTGTGACGTACTGGCCTTTATTAGCAGTTTGATTGAATCTGTCTGCTTTGATTGAATGATACTGCTTCAGGCAGTATGAATTAAGGATGAAACTGCAACTGTCTTGCTTAATATATAGGCATGTTAATTTTATGCCACCCTGACTGCATGGCAGCAGCACGCTGTGTGGCCCCGGGTAGGGGTGACTGGGTGGAGAGCGCGTGTAAAGTTTCCACACCCATCAGACACCCAAGAGCTAATCCTGCTGTGCAGGCAATGCATTGGCTTCAGGGTGAAAGTCCTTCACCTGCTGGCATTGTGATATGGACTATTTTGAAGTGGTTTTGAATGTAAGGTTTTCACTGTCTAACTTGTGTACAGTTTAATTCATGGGGCTCTAATTAAGGTGTTATTTTCAATATTAAAATTTAAAATCCCTTGTTTCACAGTTTATGAATCAACCATAATGTTGGCATACAAAAATGCAGGCACAGATTGCTTCCTAAACTTTCTTTAAACCAGATCATATTTTCCTGTCATACCAATATTACATATATTCAGAAGGCACCCATCTTTGTGCTATCTGGATGCCCTTGCCAGGACATAATGTGCTCCATTAGCATTTCACAGAGGAATGGTAAAACCATTAATGACAGAGGATGAAGAGGGTTCTGGCTGGGTCATCTGACACCTTAGGAATTTATAGTACAGTTAATTGAAAAAAGGCTAGGTGAACAGATTTGTGCACAGAATTTTCAAAAGAGCCAGGTCATGTCTGGCAGCTGCACAGGTTTGCAAAGTAGGAGGAGAATGATTCTCTGCTGCAGTGTGGCAGCTGTCAGAAATAGCTGTCTTTTCAAATAACTTTGTAGACCATTTAGAGAGAACAAGGTTTGGCAGAAATAAAGCTGAAAAGTGTGAAAAAAACCGCTGCTACAGGGTTTAGAAATAGTCTCGTTTCCTCTATGTTTTAGGAGACAGAAAAAGGTATAAATGGAACATGGGGTTTAAACCTACTTAGGAAAAAAGACCATTTGTGTAGTCATTGAAT
Organism: Tetrax tetrax; assembly: GCA_009806455.1. Lineage (NCBI taxonomy): Eukaryota > Metazoa > Chordata > Aves > Otidiformes > Otididae > Tetrax > Tetrax tetrax. The sequence continues at coordinate 31,320 of WHYT01014724.1, read as the reverse complement.
AAAAAATTTTAGAATAGGTGTACTGAGATCACTGTTGGAATAATCCTTTCCATGTTTTGTACAAGCAGATTTCCTTCAAGTTTGTGATGATAGTGAAAGCTGACCTAAGGATATTTGGATCATATTACTTTTAAAGGTCATGTTTTTATTTGATGGAAATTATAGTTTCCTCCAGGATTATTTTCCCTGAATCATTTCAGAATTGTCAGTGGTTTCACCTGGGAATTTTCTTTTAAATAGCCGGATAAATATTTTAAGCCAGTGTTCAATTTTTATTTCCTGTTATACACCATAGCAAGTATTATAACCAGCCACATCCAAACTTGTTCTGTCTCTTTATACCTTGTTTTGCACTTTTGTAATTGCTTATGTAAGGAAAGAACTGCCTAAAATACTGTGTTTGTATGACAGAAAGGAAACATTTTTTGCTTTCCTTAAACAGTATGCTGAGAACTGGTTTTCACTTACTTTACAATAGTGTTTTCATATGTAACTCATGCTGTGGATTGTCTTGGCTACTACTAACTGTGTCAAGGGTTGCTTTTTCACGGGGATTTTTGGTGCAAGCTAATTGGCTACCTGCATGCTTTATTAATTTTTAATTAACCTAATTCCACTTGACAAGTAGATGTTTAAAAATCTTACCATACTGATACATAGACTGTCTGAAAATACTGTATATATGTGTGCTGTGATTTCAATTAACTGTTGTTTACAGAACAGAAAAATTAGTAGAGAGAATGTGTCATTCCATTTTTTTTTATAAGATGCATGAATGTCTACACCCCCCCCCCAAAATGAGTTACTAAATACAGTCTTCATTGGATTTAGAAATTTATCACATTTTAGTCTGAATTTCAAGACATGATCTATTTGCTAAATAGTCTCTTATTTAGACTATTCTAAAGAGTTCTAAGATAATTTATATGGAGACTTGAAGACTGAAATGACAGAAAATGAAAAGAAATGGAAGGAACCTCTGGAAGTCATGTTGTCCAACCCGCCAGCTCAAGCAGGGCCACCTGGAAGCAGTTGCTGAGGACCATGTCCAAACAACTTTTGGGTATCTCCAAGGACTGAGACCCTACAACTCCTCTGGCCTACCTTTGCCAGTGTTCAGTCACCTTCACAGTAAAGAAAAAAGAAAAAAAGAAAAAAATTGGTCCTGATGTTCAGAGGGAGCCTCCTGTGTTTCAGTTGGTGCCCATTGCCTCTGGTCCTGTCACTGGGCACCGCTGAAAAGAGTCTGGCTCTGTCTTCTTTGCACCGTCCCTTCAGGTATTTATTTACCTTGATGAGATCCCCCTTGAGCCTTCTTTTCTCCAGGCTCTCACAGCCTTTCTTCATAGGAGAGATGCTCCAGTCCCCTCATCATCCTTGTGACCCTTTGTTGAACTCTCTGTAGTATGTCCTTGTCTCTCTTGTACTAAGGAGCCTAGAACCGGACATAGTCCTCCAGGTTTGGCTGCTGGAGTGGGTGCTCACTAGGGCTGAGGAGAGGGGAAGGACCACCTCCCTCAACTCTGCTGGCAAGCCTTTGCCTAATGCAGTGCAAGATAGCATTCGCTGCCTCTGCGGCAAGGGCACACGGCTGGCACATGTTCAACTTGGTGTCTACCATGACCCCTACGTCCTTTTCTGCAAAGCTGTTTTCCAGCTGGGCGGCCCCTGACCTGTATCGGTGTCCGGGATTGTCCCTCCCCAGATGTAGAACTTTACACTTCTCCTTGTTGAACTTCATGAGGTTCCTGTCAGGCCATTTCTCCAGTCTGTCAAGGTCCCTCTGGATGGCGGCACGACCCTCCGGCATATCAACCACTCCTCCCAGTTTTGTGTCAGCAGCAAACTTGCTGAGGCAAACTGCTTTATCATCCAGACCATTAATGAAGACGTTAAACAGGACTGGACCCAGTACTGACCCCTGCGGTACACTGCTAGTTACTGGCCTCCAGCTAGACCTTGTGTCAATGATCACCACCCTCTGCTGTCTGGCCAGTTTTCAATCCACTTCAGAAGGAACTCATATTGCACTTGCACATGCATGCGAGACAGTAGATGTGCCTGTTTGTAGATGTTTGCAGAACAAAAAGATGTAAGGTATGCTGCTGCTAGTCTCAGTTACACGGGCAGCGATGTTCACCGTATCTACCCGGATAAAGAGAGGATGAGTCTTCAGTCTGTTTTCTGTGACTACCCTTTCTTAGGCGTCCATATTTGAACAGAAGGCAAAAATCTACATCACGCCCTCAGATTTTATGGATGTTATTAGATCTTAGTTTAATATAATCATGCACCTGTTTAAACTGGAAAAGGAAAATTAAACTAATTAGTGACTCTTTTAACCTTTGCATATTAAGAGGGAAGGCTTTTGTTATTACAGGGAGAAAGCCTAAGAATATTAAGATGTAATTTTCTTCATACTCTGAATCTTTTTTAATGCATGTATTTTAAAAATCCAAAAATTACTTTTTCTAAGCAATCTTTTCCTAAATATCCCCCTTCTTTCTTTTTGCAAAATTCTAACATTAAGGGTAGAGTTACTTTTGTGTTTTCTTGCTTCAGTCTATATTGGTAGGATTGTTCACTGTGGGTTTGTTTTGAAAATTGACCAGAAATCTCTTAAAATAATGATTTTGTATCTTAGCATAAATTCCCACTGAGGGCCTATTTCCCTTACCATCACCAGCCTCTTGTAACAGCTTTACTCAGACGTCCTTTTGGTAAGTTTATTCATTAAATATTTGCAGCATTAGCCAGCCTGCATGATCTGTATATGTCTTAAAATAACTTTAAAAGGGATCAAGACAAAATTTTGCTATTTCCTAAACAGAGTGTGTTGTCTTAGCAACTTCAACAATATTTTTTAATTTATTTTTTTGTGGGAATGTTGAATTCTTATGTAATAATAATACAGATGTAACTTTAAAGAAAACTAAACCAGAAGTGAGTAACAAAGAAAGAGTGCATAATTTTGTAGGAATGAAGACAAGTTACCGAGACTGTAAAAATACTAAATGTTCTTATCTTATAATATTAGTAATTGTCATTATGAAAATTTTCATATATGTATAACAAGAAATAGCCTTGCCATTTGTCTCTGAAGCTTGAATTCTGCTGATCTTTCAGATTGCAAACCTATTTTTTTTTCAGTTTTCCCATTTTTATAGATTGAGAAACCACTGCTCAATGTGGTACAGTTTTTCATGACCAATAATTTCAGCTCAGTACAAGATCCTCTGAGAATGTTACTCCACTGGTTATATATTAATATTGAGGTAGCATTTACACAAGGGTACATCAGCCTTATTTGAATATTCCTAGCTACACTTCCTCAAATGGTTTTGTCAATGAATTTTTCTAAGAAAGACAGTAATAGGTATTGTTGAAAATTGGGAAATTTTAAAATGAAATTTCAAATGCTTTGTGATAACTGAATCGAGTTGCACTAATTTTAATGATAGCTTAATATAGTTAATTTCACTGTTCTCTTCTAGTTGGACAGACTAGACTTTAAGAGTTTTATTTTTATCCCCCCTCCTCAGAACTGCCAACTACACAGTGGTCTCAACACTTGAAACACATTTCGGATATGCTCAAAGCATTAATAGAAGATGCAAATATTAGGTAAGCACTATTATGTTTTCTAACTTTTTGTCCTTTGCATACATTACCTTGTGAAATGTCATGTAATTTGAAGTCTTTAGTGGCCACATTTCATTATTTTCATGTTATTCTCTAAATAGAGTTTTGTTTTAAAGAGCAGGACTTAGATTACTTATTGAACCTGAACTTTGTAGCACCCATAGACCTGACCAATGACCGATAAGCCTCTGAGTAAACATTCTTTTAATTTCAGCAAATAGCTAGCTGTATAACAGAAGTGCTTAGTTGCCTACTGTCGCATTCTCCTCTAAAACTTTTAAAACTGATTCTGGACTGAATAACAAGAGAACTCTTCCAACCAGAAAAGCAGCTAGTATTGGAAAGAGCCTGTTGGGAGTGGTACTGTTTTATGAAGGAGGTTGTACTGGCTTTCTGCAGGCTTGTGCAAACATCCAGACTACAAACTTCTTGATTTTTTTTTCATACAGACATGAATGCCAGACTGCAGCATCATTGTATTATTCTTTGAGCTGACAACCCGTGTTTCTGACCTGTTGCCCTTAGCTTTTTTTTTGTCCAAGTCGTTGCTATAATGAATGACAGTGTTTGTTTACATGCATTCTGCTTTGGTAGTAGATGCCCTAGGACTAAATAAAAAGAGTCTCCCTCTGCTGCTGCCCTGTAATTCTCTCTTATCAGGTGTGTGATGAGACCTGACTTGCCTGGAGCTTAGATCTGTTCTGAGAGTGAGCTTTCCAAATAATATTGAACAGCTTTTAAATTCAAATAAATCAATTTCATTTTGATTTAAAACTTGAAATACTTCAATAGAAACGTGCAATGCCTAGGCCAGATAGCCTTGCAAAACAAGATACCCAGCTGTTCTCCTGTGTCCTTGCATCCACGCTTGGTTTCGGTTAACTCATGGAGGTTTATGTTTTTGTTGTTGAGTGGCAGAAAAAAGCTTTTTGCTGTTCCCTCTGAGGCCAGGCTGTCTGCTGGCAGCTTCTGACTTTCTGTATGAGCTGCAGTTCACTGCTGTGTCTCGCTTGTTCAGTCCTGCAGTCTGTCAAACCTTTCCTCCCTTGGAGTGTGACCAGTAGCTGACCCTGGCTTCTTAAAGAAACACATAACTCAAACTTAGAACAAACAAATAAATATCATCCATCATAATGTGGTACAATAATAGAAGCATGTCTGTTCTCCTTTTGTTGCCTAGCCCTTTCTTGGCTTATATTGTCTTTTTCCCCCTTTGCTGTAACAGTACAATAGTTTGAATAGTATTGTACTTGCCAGAATATCCTTTTGCTTCCTTTAGAACTCATGCAACAATTATGTTTTCTATCAAACCCCTGTCAGTTACAAAGAAAATTGATCTAGCTTGAGTTTTAAAATACTAATATCCATGAGGAAACTGTATTCAATTGTATTTTATTTATTGCCTTTTTCCTGAATCTACGTCCTTTCAACTTAATAAGATTAACAGAGGAGCAAAAACTACTATGATGCAGCATATCCTCTTGCTTCTTATAATCAGTGCTCTCTGTTTATATAGCTTGTTTTCTTTTACACCAAATGTAAGTCTTACAGCAAGGTGCTTTCTGTGTACTTCTCATCAAAATATTGCCTATTATTATTATTTGTAGTCATCTCAGTGAACAGTAAATATTATGTGATAATTTAAGCCAGAAATCGGCTGATGTACATTTTGCAAGGGGAAACCTCAGAAGAAGTGAAGGGCCACTTTAGGCAATGACAATGGAGCAGTTGACATAGGTGCCACTGCAGAGTGGGCAGAAACAGCAGTGGGGACAGAAGTGGAGGGTACACAACTCCAAACCAGGCACTGTGATGGTACAGGAAAGTTATAGTGAGTTGTGAAGTGCAGTGGTGCCTAGGCTGTCTAGCCAAGAACTAAATTTTATTCTGCTAAGTACCTGCTTAAAGTTTAAGGACTTGTATTTACCCTTTGAGCTATGAACACTTCAGTTGTAAATACTGTCAATATTACCTCAAGTATAGTTATCTGTTCTCAGTAATGAACTTGTAATTAAATCTCATCTTTGATTGTACATCACCGGATTTCAGAGCTAGCCGATCCACTTGTCATTAATTCAGCATTGAATTATGGTCATGTAAGTAGAGTATTTTGCTGAGCTGAGGGCTATTGTCCTAGATCACAATCACATTTGTCTGTTTTTTCAAAGGTTTTTAAGTTACATTTCCAGATTCAGGTATCTTCAAAGACTTTACCAGTGCTGATCCTGTTCCTTTAGCTAAGCAATTTTCATCTCAGATTTCATCACACATCTCTAGTTCCCTGCAGTCTGAGCCATGCTGCTGCCCCTCCAAAAGCTGTGGACTGTCAACAATGGTGGCTTCTAGAGCAGTCACCTCAGTACTCTTATTTTGTCTCTATGACTCTATGTCATTATATGTCAGCCTCTTACCCAAAAATACTGATGTGGTGGATTTGTGTTCTAGGAATAGGATTTTGAGACCCATTTTTATCCACAAAGCTGTGCCTCCCACCTCTTCACAGTCTTAAAGATAAAGCATTTTATTCCAACTGTGGCCTTGTCACATTCCCCAGATTATGTGATGGTATCAGGCAACTTCACTTCATCAGTTCCAAATTTCTAAGATCTCATGGAGTTTCCTGGGAGGGGTGGGACAGCAGCTTTTGGAGTCCTCAGGAATAAAACATAAGAAAAACCTCTAATTCTTCAAACTTTTGCCAAACATAATAGGAATAACTGTTCTTGATTCTTAATCTGCTTCCAGCTTTCCTTCTGCCTGTCTTTTCTTCCACAATTAGTTTGACCTTTTGCTATGGAGATACCTACCATTATTTTGCATCTCCCCAATATTTCTTTTTTCTTTAGTCTTAACTTCGGTAGTAGAGTTCATGTGAGAAAGCATAGACATGAGCTGTGGTCCACTCTCACCTTTCTTTTTCCAACTGCAGTAACTTAGTTGTAAATACCTTCAAAATTTTTGTTAAACTGGGCGTGAATTTTACGAATCAGGAGATGAATATCCTTGAAAACATTATATTATGTCCATCTAAATGTAATCCCTCCTTAATTACAAAAGAAAAACCCCATGTGCCTCATGAATTACCAGAACCCAGAAAATAACTCTGGAAAGCAACAGAAGGAAACTGGAAGACAACATAAAGCAACAGTGGGTTAGCTGACAGCACTTGAGATATTATTTAAAGTTTTTTGAAAATCCTTAAACTGGAGAGTATAAATTAAAAGGTTTAATTTTGTGATGTATATTTGAATACATAGTATTTTGTCACAGTTTATTAGAAACTGATGCTATGGATAGTCTCCTCTACTGACAAAGTTAATCTGTTAGTAGCACTGAGTGTGTCTCATTTGATCGTGATAAAGTAGAACATGGCTGTAAGCTTAACCAGTAAGGCATTATCTGTTGAAGAGTAATTTAACAATTTTTATTTCCATGCCAGCACCCTTTGCAGTTAACTTAAGACATTTTAAAATGTCAAATGAAAAAGAAATACTTAATTATATCTTCATTATTTTCCAGTTCTCTTTCTGATCTTTGTGAAATATGGTTTTTGGTTGCTCGTTTTGGAGAATGGCTGGATATTGCGGCAGAACAATTACTGAAGGCTCCTGTAGAACCTGATGCTTTGCTGTGGCTGCTGGCATTTTACTACTGTCCTAGGAATGAAAATCAACAAAGGACTCAAACAATGGTGGGTAATGCAGGAATAGTAAGCAGTCGATAGTCTGTTTATATCTTATTGCTATAAAACGAATAGTATGTGCCAGAAAAATGAAAGGTCTACCCTGGAGAAGGTTTTGGCTTTACAAGGTCTCCTGGGAATTGTGTTGCAGTAGAGAAGTTGAAAGATAATTTTTGTGGATTTTCTTAGTGACATTTAGAGAACATTTTTCCTCATTATAGTATATGATATAGACTAGCGAGTTCTTTACTTTCTTTTGGATAACTCAGGTACTTTTAATCACAAGTAAAATTACAGAAGAATGGTATTTTTTAAATCATTGTGTGGCAAGAATTTAGTATTCCTGTGTTATGGCATCTTCTGAGAAGGAAACATAAGGGAAATCACAGCAGACGAAGCAGTGAAGGTACTTACCAGGTATATCCCTGAATCCTAACCTTGCCCATCTATTCTGATTTCTCATATGTATCTTTACTGATTTTTGGCACATATGAGATTGCACCAAGTGTATTGTATTCCCACATGCTAGATTTCTAACAGAAGGAAGCGGTGTTCTAACCTCACACACTGTAGTGCATCTAGAGTGCTGTATGTCTGTGTATGCATGCAAATATATAAAAGCCTTCAACCTATTATGCAGGTTTGAACTAGCCCAAGCAACCTGATCTACAAAGCTGAGATTGAAAATCTGGGTGTAACATCTCTAGTTTTCCTAATTTGAAAACAGATTCTGCTTGATTTAAAAATGCAGCTCAGTACACCATGCTAATAAAACATCACACTTTAATTTTACATGGACCAGTTGGAGAAGGTCCAGAGGAGGGCCACGAAGATGATAAGAGGGCTGGAGCACCTCTCCTATGAGGACAGGCTGAGAGAGTTGGGGCTGTTCAGCCTGGAAAAGAGGAGGCTCCGGGGAGACCTGATAGCGGTCTTCCAGTACCTCAAGGGGGCCTACAGGAAAGATGGGGAGAGGCTGTTCAGTAGGGCCTGTTGTGATAGGACGAGGGGTAATGGTTTTAAAATAGAGGGAGGTAGATTTAGATTGGATATTAGGAAAAAATTTTTTACAATGCGAGTTGTAGAACACTGGCACAGGTTGCCCAGAGAGGTGGTGGATGCCCCATCCCTGGAAACGTTCAAGGCCAAGTTGGATGAGACTGAGCAACCTGATCTAGTCAGGGATGTCCCTGCTTCTTGCAGGGGGGTTGGACTAGATGACCTTTGAAGGTCCTTTCCAACTCTAACCATTCTATGATTCTATGATTCTAATGGTCCATTTACAACAATGTGTTCTGCAATATTTTATTTCCTTCCCTCCCCCTTCCACCACCCAAATGGCACAACAAACGCAAGCTCACATCCCAATCACTTTTAATTTTTTTTTCTCTGTAATTTCTTATAGTCTAGGAACAGGGGTGAGATGCTGGCTGAGCAGAGTTAAGTTAGAGCTACAGTGAAGTGAAAAAACAGGGTTACTTTTAGAATGCAGTTTTGGGAAAGTAGGCACCACCCAAGCAATAAACATGAGGGTATGAAACTGAAGGACTATAGGTGCAGATTTAGTATGGAACATTGTTCTAACTCCAGCATCACAGAGTGAAATCACAGTGGCCTATATATGGAATCATCTCCTTGTGTGTCCCCTGTTCTTTCAGTTTGTTATTCTGTCATAATGTATGACAAACTTTAGTGAGAAAAAAGCTTTTCCACTGACAGCCCACGCAGTTACTCATCTGTTCCCAGATGTCTACTATTTCAGTTCATTATGATTATTTTCTTTAGTTACTTCAAGTAAGACTTTTTTTCCACAGATCAGGCTACTTCAGAAGCATTCCCACAGTTAAGCAAAGATTCTGCCTTTAGTTAGGTATTTGCTATTTCCTTTAATTTGTCCTCTGGCAGGTTAGCTCTCAGGTCTTTCAAATTGAGTGGTTTCCACCTCAACCCATGCACCTTTCACTAGGATTAAGATGGGATGGGAACTTCTGGAAGATGCCAACCTGGAGGACTTTTAATTCAGCGTATTTTTTATGTGGAAAGGCATGCACTCGTGACTTAAGATTTTGTGTTCCTGCTACTTACTTTAGGTAGCAGCTTATCTATCAGCAAATGTGGAGTACATAGCGGAAAATGATTTAACAAAGAAAAAGGCTACTTAGGCTGTTCACTAGACTTCATTCATATGTGCAGGATTGAATATGCTCATTCTGCACCTCTAAGGTGCACACCTCATGAAGAATAACAAGGCCAAGTGAAAGGTCCTGCATGTAGGTTGAGGCAATCCCAAGCACAAATACAGACTCAGCGGAGAACAGACTGAGAGCAGACCTGAGGAGAAGGACTTGAGGGTGTTGGTTGATGAGAAGCTCAACATGAGCCAACAATGTGCACTTGCAGCCCAGAAAGGCAACAGCATCCTAGGTCAAGGGAGGTGATTCTGTCCCTCTACTCTGCGCTGGTGAAAGCCCACGTGGAATACTGCATCCAGCTCTGGAGCCCCCAACATAAGAAGGACATGGACCTGTTGGAGGGCCAGGAAGATGATCAGAGGGCTGGAGCACCTCTCCTTCCTATGAGGACAGGCTGAGAGACTTGAGGCTGTTCAGCCTGGAGAAGAAAAAGCTCTGGGGAGACATTATAATGGCCTTCAAGTACTTCAAGGGGGCTTATAAGAAAGATGGAGAGAAACTCTTCAGCAGGGCCTGTTGTGACAGGACGAGGAGTAACGGTTTTAAAATAGAAGGAGGTAGATTCAGACTGGACATAAGGAAAAAAATATTTACAATGAGGGTGGTAGAACACTGGCACAGGTTGCCCAGAGAGGTGGTGGATGCCCCATCCCTGGAAATGTTCAAGGCCAGGTTGGAGGGGACTCTGAGCAACCTGATAGAGTTGAAGATGTCCCTGCTCCCTGCAGGGGACTTGGACTGGATGACCTTTAAAGGTCCCTTCCAACCCTAATCATTCTGTGATTCTATGATTCTCAATATTTATTCATTTGTTGTATTCCTTTCACACCTTTAGACTCTGAAACATTGGAGTAAAAAAACTTGGATGTTTGTTATACTAACTTTGGCACTAAGAATGGGTCTCCTACGGTACATGAGCTCATGGAGCAGAGCCTGCTACTATCAATCTCCAGTCTCTGGCACACGAGATGGAGGCACACCAAGAATGGCATGCACAGAGAGATAAAGAATCTTGAAGAATTCCAGTTACCTTTCTTTAGGTTCTGGTACTGTTTATTGCCTCACATGTACTTGTGGACATAAATCAAGAATAGCAGATTTTTCAGACTGTTTTATGTGCAATTGTTAATAAAACAGGGATGAGGAAAGCAAGGTCTGGTAGAAGACTGAAACAAATTGTCCTTATTAATATGGCTGAGAAATGGGTGTCCTTTTCCTTTGAGTGTGCAGTGGTATATTTTTCCATTGTTCCTGCACTTACTCATTTTGGTTTTTTCTATCAGTTTGTTTGGTTTATTTTTAATACAGTGAACAGAATTATTGTTAGAATTTTTTGCAATAGTTGCTTATAGTTCTTTTTCAATTGTGTAGGTGCCAAAATCTTCTGTTGTCTACTCACAGTAAAAATTAGTTTTTGTTGGCCAATTCAAAAGGTAAAACCATAAGTTGCAAACAACACAGGAAGAAGGAAAAAACTGCATTCTTACCAGAACATTTTATCAGCTGAGGTCAGGTTGCATGGGGATTTAATTGATTTGTGGCAGCAAAACTGACATGAGCCCTTGAGGAGCCTCTGTTCTTTTTCCCACAATGCAAAAATCTGACCATGTTGTGCTGAGGGACTTTCTCCATTTCCTTTTATTATTAATAAAGGTCAAATCCTGGCTTGATGCCCTGCCTGCTTAGTTTGCAAGACCAAAGAAAGTTAAAAAATCCATTCTGTCCACCTCAGCGTGTGTCAATTAGTATAAAAGAAATGTGTACAGCCCTTCCTTCCGTGTTCTCCCTGCTGGTTAAATTAAAACTCTTTACATGTTTGGGTAGTTTGTGCCAAGGATTCAGTTTCCTGTGAGTGAGTAAATCCAAAGGAAGAATACCTTAGGTATGACCTTTACTCTTCTCTGATCCTGCATGCTTTGAAATTGTTTCCTACAGGTTGAAGCTCAAGCAGTCTACAATCATCTAATGATGCTCTTCAGCTGTACAGTGCTTTCTGTCAAAGATCTGGAGGCGGCTGTGCAGAGTGTAACAGATATAGAACAGTGTTGTAACCAGAATATTGTAACACATCTTCTTACAAGCTTTTTGCTTTTCTCTTCTGGTGGACATATGATTGCTGAGGAATTTATTTACCATGTAAGTGTTTCTTCCTTTTTTTCACTTTAAGTAAAATACACTTTTTTTACTATTTTCAGTTTAGGTTCCTACCTCTTGATAAAGAAAATACGTAACGAAGAATTAAAGATTGTGACTACAGCAACTGTACCTAACCTGCTATGTATCTGTTTCAGCTACAGTCAAAATATTTTCCTTCTTGACAACATCTCACTGAAAAGGTTGCCATCCTGACTATACAGCTGCAGAAATAGTTGGAGTATTAGCCTGCAGTTAAAGAATACCTACAGTTCACTTACACCCAGGACAGACAGCATGTGCAAAAGTTTTGCTTTTCCCTGTTATAAAATAGTCCCTTAGTTATCCAGCTACTGCAGAGATGATGAAACTGTCTTCTCTCTGTTTGCCATTATGTAAAACAGCTAGTTACTAAGTGCTAGCATTGATGAGGCAGAAGCTTGGTGCTTTAGCAAAGCCAGAGAGGAAAATGGTGTAATAATTGAGACAAAAAAAAATCGAAGACCTGAGAGAGTGTCACTTAGCCTGTGAAAAAAAGGTGAAGAGGAATAAAATGTTGTAAGCGTGCCACAATATCTTGCTATGATTGATGAGAGCCTTCTGATATTGGTGCAAACAGTATAATGTGTTTGTGTCTCTCAAGATAAATAGTGCTATCTCAGTATGAGATGAGGAATTTATTCCTCTGTAACTATAAAACCATACTCTTTTAAGAAGTAGAGGCCTGCTGTGCAGGCAGATCTAGGGCTAGTGTGTGTAGTTTTAGCACTTCAAAACTTTTTCCTTTCAGCAGCAGTGTGCTCTTCCATCTGTATAGGGTGTATGACATGTATAAGGAGTCTGATTTTATGGAAGAGGGAACTGGAAACCTATTTTGGTGGTTATTCCTTCTGGTCCACTAAAAAGACAACATTTTTCTGCTTAAGAAGGGCTAAGATATTTCTAGCATTTTAGATGTAATTTCACAAGTGATCGATTTCCTCTTAGCATAAGAATATAATGATAAAATTCAGGTAGTTGTATGTCTTTTCACAATCTGCTGGTTGTAGTATTTCACTTTTAAGCAGTGTGTCTGTTGAGCAGTGATGGTGTAACGTATTTATCTGCTGCTTTCAACCTCTTCCGGAAGATCGAAGGCAATTTTTTTGTTTTTTATAGAAAGCAACATACCTAACTTTCAAAACTCTGAGTATTCCCCAGTGCAGGGTTGTCATGAGCTGTTGTAGGCCAGAGTATGTTGGTCTGATGAATTTTGACTGTATTTGTGTAATCATTAATGTGTAACTAGGCTCTCCATGTTATTTGAAAAGGCCTGAAGACAACACAGGAAAGGCAGAATGGTGTGGAACCAAATTGGGATCCATGGCAGTGGTTTTGGTTTGCATAGTAGTCTTTAGGATTAACACCACAGATAATGTGGAGTAAAGTTTCTTCTGATGCACAAGAATTGCAACTTAGAGTCTTTTCCTGATACATTGTCATCTTTTAGGGAGGGTTTTATTTTTACTTTTGAAAGCTTTACAGAATCGAATTGCGTCCCCAAGCCCACCCAAAACCTTCATATGCTTTTTGTTGTTTTCTAAGGAGATGACTTCTAAATGGTTACACTGTCTGCCCATTTGTGTTTCTTTTAAAAACTTTTTGACCTCTTGATTTGTTTCACTGAAATTTGAGAGAACAGTAGAAATCTCAGAGTTGCTCAGTTTCACCAAGATGTATGAAAAGAGACACTCTGGAGAGAAATTGCTTTTGAATGCAGAGCATCTCACGTGTTCAGTGGTGAGGGACAAATCTGTGCTTTTGTTGCAAATATTAACAGAGAATTCTTGCTATTTAGCAACTAATTGCATTATTTCCCATCTTCTCTGTTTCCCTTCAGATTACTGAGACAACTGAAACAAGCAGAGAGGTTTGTAGCCTTCTTATCCGTACTGCGTATAGAATTAACCATAGTGGAGAAGAAAACCAAAGGACTGTGAAGCTGCTGAATGAACTTATTCAAAAACTAACACCAAAAGTTTAGATTTTTAATGTCATCTATTTATCAAGCCAACAAATCAAATCTTTATCCAGGTGTCAGGCCTTCATTAATGTCCTGAACCACAGGTTACCAAGGATAGAAAAATATCGACTTAAGCATATCCTGAAACTTTGTATTCCCTTGAATATATTTGAAAACAATCCTTTGTTTGGAAATGATAACCTTTTAGAACATAACAGTAAATATTAAAGATGGTTGAAAATTCTGTTCTGAGCACCTTCTTTAACAAGAGATCTATGTCATTTAAAGCAGTTCACTCATCTCGTTGTTTATCTGGCTGAGGATCAGTTTTTCTCCCAAATTACACATGTTTTTTTTTTAGCAAATCACATCCAGTTGCTTGGTTGGTAATTTGTTCCTAAAATGTTTTGTTCTATAATTCTGCTTTTGTGAAACTATGATCTCAAGTGAGAGTTAGTGATTCATGGTGAATGCACTCTATGTTCTCAGGAAATCAACAATGTTTCCTGAACTTCTACTTCTTTTTGTAAATGTTTCCAAAATGAAACTCCTCTCAGATTTGATTTTTTTTTTTTTTTCAGTACTACAGCTTTCATAGGAGAGTGTTCTCTGCAAAGGACTATACCGATAGCTGGTCTCCCTCAACACATACTGCAGGTTGAGGGTTGCTTGCAGTACAGCCTATTTTCAGTGTGCCATGACTGATGCTATTATTTGTTTAAGAAATGTTTTTTTCGTTCAGACAAAACAGGGCATGCACAACATAGGCATAAGGCAGCTTTCCAGTTTGAAGGCCAGATTTCCTAAAGAGAGCATATGGTTGCAGCTCATCTACTTTTTTTGTGCCCAGAAGTAGTTTGAATGCTTCTTTGTTTAGGTTTTTTTGTCTCATGCAAAGAGCATGGTCAGGGAGCAATGGCTGACTGTTTTACCCTTAGGAAAGTATTTGTTCCAAGAAGTTTTGTGAAACTGTTTCTAGCTTAACTAGAAAAATAAGCATGGAGAATATTAATGACAGAGGATTTTAAGTCTTTTCAGTGATTTATGTTTTCTCATATATTACCTGGCTTTAATGTCAACACTTGTGCTTTGTTCAGAGATGCTACTTGGAATACTATTCTTGCATATAAAATCGGAGGCATGTATCTTAAATTAACACTGCTTTCTAAATGTGGCATTTGGTTTTGAGCAAGTGAAAAGAAAACCAATGTACTTAGTGTCCCTTGGCTGTAAGAAGTGGAAGGATATTTGCTGTAATGCTGCTGACTGATTTCTTACAATTTTGTTCCCAGTGAGTCATATCAGACCAAATTACAAAAGTTACATGTTCTCTCAGTGAGTTTGTTAATGTTTGTGATGTTTGATTCCAGCATATGAAGAAATAGTAAATATGTAATGTATGTTTGTGAAGAATTTTTTTTTCTCTTTTTGGATTAAAAATATTTCTGAATTAAAAATCAGAAAGAGATATGTTGCAATTTTTCAGTTGTTGGTAGCCACACATATATAAAAAAAGCAAAATCAAGCAACCCAGTTTTCTATTCTGTGAATATCATACCTGAAAAGTGTGAGATGAAACTAAATTATTTGTTGATCACATACTCTTTGACTAGTGGGACACATGCGATACAATGATAAATAATCTAAAATTTATCTCCAAAGGAAGAATGATTTTTTTTTTTTTTGCTTTAATTTCTAAGCAAGCTAGTTGTTGGATGTCAGATCCTTTCATTGTCCTTAAATTCTCTCCATATTACAACTGTGTGTAATTTTTATTCCTTAAAAGAAAGATTGGCCAAGAGTTGCAATATGTGATTCTTGCAGGTTAGGTGAATGATATGGGTATTATATTTATATGTGTATTATAGTTGTTGGAGATGAATTTGTAACCGTCCTTTCACAGTGCAGCCATTTTTTTCCCACCAACAAAGCACAAGAAAATTCTTCTAAATTTCTTAAATAAAATCAATATCCTGTTAAATAGTGGTAAGTCAATTCAAGCAGGAAGGAAACGTACAATAAAGGCAGAAAGAACAAAATTAGTAGTGATTTGGTACCTTCTTGTTTTCCTGTGTTTGGCTACTTAAGAAATACTGCATGATTTAAGTATTACAAGGGAGGTTTGCTTTTTTCAGGAGGAAACCTAACTGATGCTATCTGTAACTTTAAAAAGACACGTCTGTACTGGCATTCTTTTTGCTTTATTTAGCATAGTCATTATAAATCTGGTATTTCTTTCTCCTTGCCCTTTTACATGGCTTGAATGATGATTTATCTTTGATATAAACCATGATTTTGTGGCATGTTGAAGCTACTTTTGTTAGTTTGCCAGTGGAAGACAACAGTGTGGTTTGGTATATCTGAGTAATGGAAGATTTCTCATGCGGCGGCTCCTGCATTATCCATCTAACATGTGTCTTCTCCTCTCTAATCGCTGTTTTCTGGAAAAGTTCTTTGGAGCCTTCAGGACTGTACTTTCATGCAGAATCAGCCAGAGTCCTAAAATCAGGCTTCAAGTAGCTTGTTCCCTTCCCTCCAGTCTCCATGTCAGCACACACCCTAATCCTCTCTATGAATATAGAGAGCTTTTCATTTTTTTTTTTCTGCTTCAAGGAGTTCCTTTGAATAATAATGCAAAGAGTACATTTGACTTGTTTGTTGAAGCTGCTTCTTTCCAGTCCAAGACAGCTAAGTTACAGCTTTTTGGATTCTGCAAGCTTTCCAGCATAGGGCTGGGTGGTTTCTCTGGATTTTCTTCAGAAAAAAAAAAAAGCCATTTCTGTGGCTTTCATTCAACCCAGATCTTAGTATAGTGCATATAGAACTCAGAATACATTTTATTTTGTGAGGTATGGTAGGAATAGGTACGTTACCAGGTATTGCAATTCAGCTGACCAGCAGTAACACGTTAATCTGTTCCCTCTCGGGGTTGTGATCAGGTTTCCATACTTACTGCACTGTAAGTGCCAAGAGGTGTTAACAGAAAGTCAGACTGAAGAGGCAAGTGAGTTAATATTAGTTTTGGTAAGTTAAAAATCATGCCATGGTGGTATAAGTTTGCCTTGATTTTGGTTTTGGGAGATACAATAAAAAAAAAAATTCTGAGGCACTATACAAGTTTAGAATGAAACATGTAGCAAAAACGACTTGCATTTGTTACACCAAACACTCCATTTCTTTGCTTCATTATCCAATGACAGAATAAAATGTCAGTGTTCTGTGTGAGTGAATAATGCTGTGCTGATTAAAATGCAGGAGTTTTTGTGATGTAAGAATGGTGTTCCAGATTGTCTGCAATGGCTTTGTTATGCAACCAGCCTGTTTTGCTGGGCAACACCAGAAGTTAAACCAATGTAGCTGAATTTGCTGGTGTTAGAGGCAGCCCTCTAGCACTTAATTCATTGCAGTGTTCACATGTGGGCCTGTTTAAGTCCACCTACCTCTCTGGCGTGTTTTTCTTACTTGTGATAAAATTTTTCCTTAAATACTTGCCTGGATTTAAAAGATACGCTCAGGGTAGCCATTTCATTAGCTGCATTAGCAGAGAGCAGCTTATTCTGGGAATTTGCTGTTAGGTGGTCTGTTCACTAGTGAATGCCAAAAAGGAGTTTCTCTTGCTTGCATTGGCCATCTTCCTCTAACCAGCTGTTTGGCTGCTGGAAAGGCATAAACCCCATGAACCTCTTCTGATGGCTTAAGTGTACTCATAGTGACTCAGTCCTTTTAGTGGCCAGAAGCCAGCTAGGGACAGGCAGTGGGTTGCCATCAGCCACTGAAACAAAAATTTGAAATGTCACCTGGCTGTAGCTGCATTGCAGCAATATAGTTAGGAGCCACGGATTGCACCTTAGTTCATATTCTATATTCTTGCCTCTGTGTCAAGGGAGGGAGGATGAGAAGGAAGAAGAAAACCCAGGATGCTGACACTCAGTTGCAGAAATTTAGCAGTGATTTTTATATTCAATTTAATTGTACTGATAAGATTAGGAAATAACAAAGTCCATATAAGACAGTTAACCTGAATATCAACAAGCAGCAGAAAAAAAACGAGCAATGCTGTCTTTAATAGATCTGTTTAACAAATCTTGCTACTTCAAAAGCATGTTTCATAACTCTTCTGTATTATGTCCAATAGAACCATAGAATCATAGAATCTTTAAGGCTGGAAAAGACCTCCAAGATCAGGAAGTCCAACCGTCATCCTAACACCACCATGTCCACTAAACCATGTCCTCAACTGCCAGGTCTACACATTTTTTAAACACCTCAATGCATGGTGACTCCACCACTTCCTTTGGCAGCCTGTTCCAGTGCCTGACCACTCTTTCAGAAATTTTTCCTAATATCCAAACAGACTCATAGAATCTTTAGGGTTGGAAAAGATTTCCAAGATCATCAAGTCCAAACATGAGATGATAGACTCATTTCATAAAAAAAGCTCTCTATTTTCTATTATTTTGAATAAAACTATCTGTTAGGCCTGTGAAATTTTGCAGATGCATATTGCCATCTTGAAAAGAACACATTTTTACATTTCTTGACCATAATAACCACTTAGTTATTTACATTCTGAATTACACTATCCTTGAGATTTCCCATGCATATGTGTCAAATCAGTCTGCATATACAGTTTATTCATTCCTTGCTGTTTTGATTTTATTTCTTAGCTTGTAGGTTTGAGGCTCCTGAAACAGGTGCATACAATGTGATTTGCTACTGTTAAAAGTTCCTTTAATATTTCATGTATGAGAAAGCAGCTTTTCTTTGTTTTGACTAATGATACTATAACTTCTACTGCATGTAAGTTGTTAAAAAATATAACTTACTTACTTTTTTTTTATTCCAAACTGAAGATACAAATTTCCCATCTGTATTATCACACCCTGTAGAAACTACCAGTAAGTGTCTAAGTGCTTTTAATCTCATGATTGTGCCGCACTTCCATATCAGCTTGAGATGTCTGCAACGAGTGGGAAAAGCCAATATCAGATTTCACTGAGAGAGGCCTTGAAATTTGCTACAGAGTTAATGCCTAAGATGGAAATGACAGATATGTGTGTCTGGAACTCAGGCATTGTCTGCGAGTTTCTAGTAGGTAGGATCATTACTGTCTTTTCTGGAGACATGACAAAAATAAAATGTCTCCATAGACTACTAAATTTCTTCTTCAAATGCATTGCAAAAACCAGTATTATGTTTCAGCTTTCCTTTCTGGTGGGTTTGCTTCTTTGCTAAAACACAAATGATCAGTGCTGAGCAGTACACTGCACAGCATACTTTCAGGGCCCGACTGACTTGCTTGCTCTGGCCTGCTTGACCGAGGCCATAAAAGGATGCTTAGCAAATGTCAAGCCCAAACCTTGCAATTAAATCATAACATCCATTTTGGAACAATAATTCTGTTGGGATTTAAAGGTATCTTATGATAGCAATGGACTATTTTTCATCATCGCTTTTTTGAGATTGATGTATTTTCAACAGTTCTGCTTCTGCTTGCTGCATGGGCAGAGACGGCTCTCACAGTTCTTTAGGCAGAAGCTTTGCCTTGTCTTTCTCTTCCCCCTCTCTCCCATTCTGCCCAGGATCCAAGAAGATTGTAGATATGATCCATAATGGCTTTCTAGGAGAAAGTGAATCAAGCAACCAAAACCGGCTGGGTTTTGCTAGGCTAAGTTAGGTAAGGGTGCAAGTCATGCAGCGTACCAGTCTCAGCCCCTGTATGTCTCTGTGTGTGTGATGGCATCTCTGCTCCCAGGCAGTACCCTAGCACAAATTTTAATATGTCGATTACTGCTAATTCATACCCATAAAGTTAGTTTCTTTTTAGTAAGGTTCACTTTGTTCCAACAATGTCTTCTGCCTTTCCAGCAGCTAAGCCAGAGAAAATATTTTCTCTTTTAGCTCTTCTTTGTAGATGGGCAGCCTCTACACATGATAGATCCAGTCACATTTAAAAAAAAAAAGAATATATTTTTAAGATGGAATACCTCAAAGTTATGCAAACACCATAGAATGAAGAGTTTGCATATAAAATCACAATGAGCCAAGTATCTGTTCTTTCTGCTGACGTCCTTCACATACATAGTTCTGTCTAACCACACAGCAGTGTCTAAGTCAGCTGTTCCCTGCTCTGACTTCTTCAGAGTCAGCAAACTTAATTGTCATAGAATATTGAAAGAAGAAGAGAATTTGGTATCATATCCATGCTGTCTCCTCTCTGTTTCAAAAATCAGGCATTTGGACAGGCAGGTAATGGCATCCCACTTACAGTAAAACTCCTCTGTGGGACACTTCTTCAAAATGTATTGCAGTCTGACAATCCATGTGTATTGACCGAAAATAAAGACAGGACTGCCACAGGATATCCTGTTGAGGAGCCACTTTCATCATTTTCCTATCAAATCAGTTTTCTTTCGTGAATCTGAAAGACAGTTTAGCTCTGACTTTTCGGACGTTTGGAGAGTAACTTCCTCCTCCCTGACTGCATTGGAAGCAGTGGGTCCTTACCACCTCTAAAACACACTAGAAAACCCAGTCTTTCCTAGCTATGTTTCAAGACAGAAAGGGGAATAACTTTTTGTTATTTTGTTTCTTGCCTGTGGGTTTAGTGCTGAGTGCTCTTGATGCCAAATATAAATTATAATGCTAAAAATACACAAACTTGTTCTGTGGTGCAGAGCAATCGCTTTTCTCAGCATCACATCTGTTCTACAGCTGATGCTGACATTACTTGATATTGGTAAAAGTGGATCAGCTAGCTTAAGACTTCAGTAAGACTTCAGGGCCACAAAGAGGATCAGAGGGCTGGAGCACCTCTCCTATGAGGACAGGCTGAGAGAGTTGGGGTTGTTGAGCCTGGAGAAGAGGAGGCTCTGGGGAGACTGTAGAGTGGCCTTCCAGTACCTAGAGGGAGCCTACAAGAGAACTGGAGAGGGAGTTTTGACAAGGGCATGTAGTGATAGGACAAGGGGTAATGGCTCTAAAGAGGGTAGATTCAGACTGGACACAAGAAAGAAATTCTTTACTGTGAGGTTGGTGAGGCAGTGGAACAGGTTGCTCAGGGAAGCTGTGGATGCCCCATCCCTGGAAACATTCAAGGCCAGGCTGGATGGGGCTTTGAGTGACCTGGTCTAGTGGAAGGCATCCCTGCCCATGGCAGGGGAGTTGGAACTAGATGATCTTTAAGGTTCATTGCAACTCAAACCATTCTATGATTCTATGATTTTTCATCTGACTCTTCAGCTACGTAAGACAAACAAGAAAGTTCAGTATTTATGTCATGTAGTTGCATTTTTTTTTAATATTCAAACAAATGGACATTTTTTTCCATCAACTAAAATCGGCAGCTTATTAAAAATGATTTTTGTAGACAAAAGGAATAGGACGTGACAAAGAGTTTAGGGCATGGTGGGCAGTTTCAGCACAAGTGTGTCAATGACAAAATCTTAACGGCACAGCTCTATTGCCATATTACTGCAGGGAAAAACAGAGTTCAAAATGAATTATGATGCCATGGCTGCAGGGAAGGGGCATGTGAAAGGCAAAATGAGGGAGGAGGGGGGGTTACATTTTACATTTGGGAACAAAAAAAATGAACAGTACTTTTCAGATGTAAAACTGAATAAATCAGAATGAATTTTTAATTGGTCATGCCCAGCAGTTAAACTGGTGAGTTTCAGGCACACCAAGAGATGCAGAATGGACTAAGATGGCTGCTGATGTACTGTATTTTTTAGTTTTGTTGTGTTTGTAGGAGTTGACTGTAAGGAGGTACAGTTAGTTGTAAAGCAAGAGGCTGTTGCTACCAAATACAAACTGAAAAACAAAGTTAGAGGATATTGTGATGCAACAACATGAGGTTAACGAGGTTAAAAAAAAATACATACACCTTTTTTTTTGTGTAATAGATGATGACCACTGTCCTTTCAGGATTAACAATGAAGTGAAATGCATTATACTGCCAAACACCAGCTTCTCAAACTAGTGTCTTTCAATCTAGCAGTGTCCAGTCAGGATGGCTGGGGAGATGCCAGTGGCAAAACAAACACTGCTGGCTCATGAATAAGATGTCCCAGAATGAGTTTCAGCAGAGAGTACCAGTGCTGAAACACCGCTCCCAGCAAGCCCAGAGGAAAAGCCTGGCAGTAGTCAGGGAAATGGCATTTTTTCAGAGATGATTGAAGTGAGCTACATTAACCAAAGGTTACACCGATGTCCAGCTGCTGCTCAGAGGTGGAGGGGTGTGAGAGGATGGCAGAGCTGTCATCTCTCCAATGCAACAATAAGCAAAACCAGGCTTTTGCATAGTAGTACTGTGGGCATTACTGCTCTTGGGGTCCCGTGCTGATACAAAGTGATGCTCAGCTTAAAATTAAGTTCTGTTTTCTGTGGCATAAATTATTATGAAAAAGCAAATCTTTACACAACTGCAATTTCTGCATGCCTTTAAATAATGGTTATAACAAATGCCTTGTATTCTGGCAGTTAAAAGCAGTAGGAATCAGGCCCTTAATTTTGTGCAGAAAATATGCCCTCAGTTTTACTCAGTAAAGGGACAAATGCAGCTTATCTCCCAAGCACTGTGCAGACGTCTCAATTTGCTTAGTATAAAATGCCAGCCTGGCAGCAAGGTAAGTTTTACAACTAATTTTTTCAGTATATTGTGTCCAAAGAAACAAGGGAACCTATCCCCCTCAGTGCATATGTGCACTTCAGTAATTATATGCGCCTAAACTCAGTACACTTGTGCTGAAATTCTAGATGAGTGAGGCTCTTCTTTTTTGTTGTTTCCTTGTTCTTCCTCGCAATTTTTTTTTTTTTTTGACTACTAGTCTGGGCATCAAAGACAGAAATGCACTTACATGTCTGAGAAAATCTTTGTTTGTTACAAAGGACCCCAAACCTGACTCACAAATACTGGGGCTTGTAGCACAAAGGTAGATATTTTATAGTTTTCATAGACCACAAAATCTCTTAATTTAATCTTAGCTATTAAGAATTAGTGTCCTGGAATAAAATTTGCAGTAAATTAGAGTATGGTTTTGTGCTCAGTATGTGGGTTTATGTCAACCGGCAGTCTTACTATAGACGTACATTTTATATTGAGTGCTTTGCTCAGAGGAAAATACCGTTAAGTTACAGATGTAAAACTTCAGTGTTCTTAGATAAGTAACATAAAACTACTCTTGACTGTCAGATCATGCACATGGAAAGACAGACCTGTGAAGGCACGGCAATTCCTCCCTCTTCAGGCACTGACACCGCAGTGCCGCGGCGCAGGACAATCCGTAACACGCGACCTGCTGTGTCCCCGCACCAGCCTGGCAGCATGTGCAGGGGACACCGCTCCCCGTCTGCAGTACAGGGTGACCTAGTCCTGTGTTCCAGGTGTTTCCAGGCCAGCTTCTGCTAGGAAAGCAGCAACCCAAAACTAGTAACTGGCACGTAACGGCACACAGGAACTTAGCTACTTGTTCATTCTTACAAGGGTGCCATGGTTTCCCCCAGAATACTTACATAGGCAGAGGAACCTCCACCTGTAAACTCTTTAATAAAACAGCTAAAATTGTCTGTACTAGAAATACTAGTTCACAAGGCTTTCATCAGCTGTGGAGATAAACTGGCTGGCTGCAGTACCCTGCATGATACATTATAATCACCTAGCTCTATAGAACTTTTTGTTCTGTTTTTGTAATATCCTTTTTCGCAGTGCTTTTCATGCGTTGGAAATCCAGATGGACTCCTTATGCCTCCAGGCCTACTTGTCTCCTCAAGCTGCCTGCTGGCTCAGGCTGTGTTTCTGGCCAGACCTGCTGCTGCCAGGCTCCGCCATTTTCCCCTTCCCTCTCATGTACAAGGAACGAGCAGCAGGGTACAGCTAATTCCCTCCCCAAGGAGCAAGCACCCAGCCAGCAGCAGCTGCAAACACCTCCCAGCAAAGCTGAAGACAGAAAACAAAGTGGAGGAACTGCTGCCAGCAAAACGGTATGTTTTTACTCCATGTTTGTGCAGAAAGGGTATGACCAGCAACGCCTCTCCTCTAAGGGGGCAAGGCCCTTCCCTAGGCCACCCCCCCATTGTGGTTTGTCTTCACGCTGAAGAAGTGACACAGTAAGCAGCACAGGAAAACAGGTGGTGATCCTTGCCTAGATATACAGGTACCATTTTAGCTCAACCTGAGATTAATTTTTACAGCTAAAAGCTATGCCCAGGAAAGAATCTGTGAGATCCTGACCAGCTGCTGGCCTAATGAAGGGAAGTGAGAGACAGTCCAGCCTTCCGCATCAGGCTTTCTAATGCTGTCCAAAATAAAACTACACTACTGTGTTTGGCAAGGACTGAATTAGGGATGTGAGGAAAAAAAAAAAACAAAGAAAATGTTTTACTTTATTCAGAGGGGGCTGACTATGAAACAGAAGTAGTATGAAAGCTTAAGTAAGGCAGTGGCACACCTACATGAATGCCTGTGCTTGTCATAGCCACGTCTGTCTGTATGTAAATGTATGTTAGCCTTGAAGTCTTAGTTTTCAGCTCTGAAAAGGGATTTAATGTCGTAATGTTTCTGCCACTTTCCCCAAATGCCATACTATACTTAAGAACAAACAACTTCTTAAACAACAAATGGGCATTTTCACTGCATTTTAGAGTGTTGACAGTCAAGCCTGGATTAAAGGTTATCATTTCATACATTTCATAAAACATCCCTTCTAGTAATAATTTCCATCATTTGGAAATGGATTTTTTTTTGTTGTTGTTGTTTGCTTTTATTTACTACAATTAGAAGCTACAACTTTATCTTTTCAGAAAATTAATATGGAAACACCCACATGGGGAGAATCTTGAGTAAAATGAACAGTGCTAAACACTGATGTTTTTTTCTTTCTGCTAAACTTTCAATAGGGTGTATTAAAAACTTAAATAGTTAAATGACACTTAGTATGGTTCAATCCCAGAGCTTTTTACACCATTCAGAAAGATTTTAAACTAACACTTACATCATGTTAATTGAGCTACCATATAATACATACAGGAATCTCCTCTTCTCTCTTCTGATGAGTTATGAGCATCTTGAGCCCCACTCTATTTATCAATGCTTGGATTAGGAACAAAAGGCCGTATAAGCCCAGACGGAGGCCCAGAGCTGACACCTCCTTGCCATTTTTCAGGTGTTTGGTGTTAGGGTTTTATTTTCTGTTCATTTTCTCAGTTGCATGGTGGCTTACAAAGTTGTAAGGGAAATTGATGTTCAAGTTCATGCTCGTATTAATATTGCTGAGAGAGACTGGAACAGCTGTAGCAAGCAAAATGAACTACTGCTGTGCTCAGTATTTTTTTTTAAAGTGAGAAAAGTAGATTGTTTTGAGAGAACAAAAATCTGGTGTTACTTGCAAATGTGTGGAATGTCTTACCTGCCACATAGTTTTAACAGTACTGGCTATGAACAGGCTTAAGGCATATTTAATTTCTGGGTGTCTTGTGCAAGAGCCTTATCCAGCTCTGGTTTCTTTCCCTTACTCAATGGAAAGGGCAAAAAGCAAGCTGGTTTCCTTTGCTGGCCTTTGCAGAAAAACCTGTGAAATGAAGCCTAACTCGCTTATGAATGGGACCCCTTAATAACTACATCTGTGAGCGTAGCTACATTAGGAAGCCATTGCGGTATCTCCGCGTGTTCTTGGACAATTTCCTAACCCTTGCTGCATTTGAAAGAAGTTGCTGAGTGTCCCATAATTCAGGTATTGACACTGTGTGCCTGGAAAGGAGGTCTGGTCAGAAAATGTAGTGAGCTGAAGAGGCACTGTACTCTTTGGACTGCTGAGGCAAGCTCTTACTTTAGATTCTGAGCACAGTAACTTTAAAAAAATTAATTACCACATTTAATTTCTCGCGTTAATATCCATTAACTACCAAGTTTCAGCTGCTTCTCTTCTACAGCAAAAGCTGAAATGGAGTCATTCTTTTTCCAAGGTTTGTAAATTGATGTTGAATCACTGTACAATGGAAAGACTACACACACTTGAAAAAAAAGTGTTTATTTTTACAAGAGTATTTGATCTAAAACAATTGTGTACAAAGTAAATATGTTCACAAATGTTTGTGCTTTAAATTCTTACTCTCTGAAAGGAACAATTAAGATGTCTTCTGCTCAGTGGAGCAGTATGTTCCGAGGAAAGGAGAGCTACACTTGCTATAAAAAGGAGCCACATAGGGGTGTGGAAGACATTTTCAGAGAATGCAAGGTCTGACATTTCTGGTAAAAGTTAACCTAAAGAAGACACAGAGAGAATGCTGATCTTTGTTTTTCCTTCAGATCCATCCCAGCAGCAGGATGATGGCTGGTCACTTTTCACAGATTATTTCTGCTTCCAAATAACCTTCCCAGTCCCGGCTCAGCTCCTGCTAATTTAGTATTTTCTTTTTAATTTGGCATACAAGTTACTAACAAAATTTTAAGTACAAAATAGTTTCATCAAATTTCAGAGATTACTAATGTTGGCCAAATGACTGGAGTGCATAAAATCGATGAAATCAAGAGTTCTTGGCATCTGCAAACTAGAATGGTTGTATCACCAAAGAGCAAGGAAATCCTCCCAATTTTTTTTGTATTAAAAAACAACCTAAAGCCACAGTAATGTGTGTGTGTGTAGTTTGTTTTGTGTGCATGCATTCTTGGTTACAGTGAGCCTCTGGAAGACATAAATACTGAGAGGTAAATGTTTCTGTCATCTGATTGTTTTAGCAGTCACATAATCCTTCCTTTGATGTCTTGGGTCAATGAAATCCTAGTACCATCGGGGTTTAGTAGGAGATATATTAAAAGAGTTTCTCTGTGATCTTTCCTGCAACGGAAACAGCAGTAAAAATTATTACTCTGTCACAATAAAGGAGTATCCATGCATTCCTGATTGCCCCAGCTTTCCAAATTGAGTTATTTTTTAGGTTACCGGTACAGCGTAACTATGGTTATAGAGTTAACAATGATCTCTTTAGATTTCTAGAGCTACCAGAACAAGGTCTGGAGAAGACAGGGAAGATCCACAGTGCAAGCACATTCTCTTGGTTATTAGTAGGTTACTCTGAAAATAACGTCAGAGGTCAGTTACCAGAGCAATACGGTGCCATGTGCTACATATCCACATACCTTCTCGTCTTAAGCCAACAGTTCTCTAAACAGTACTGAAGTAGGTAGCTTTTCCACCTTAGGCCGTTTAGTGTTTAACATCAGGACATCATAATGTATACTAATTCAGTTTTTGAGAGAAAACAGTAACAACATTTCTCAAAGGCTCTTAGAAAAGGTACATCTTTTTTTTTTTGCTCTAGGGCTCGACTCCTGTTCCTGCTGAACTGAGCCAGTGTGTAAAATCAGAACTGATATCAGCTCAGTAGGCACCGGAGGACGAGTCCATCAACAGCCTGGAACAACAGCAGCAGCCGTAAGTGGCAGCTCCAGTCGGAAAAAAAACATTTCCTGCAAATGACACAGAATGCTAAGCTACAACTGCAGAGAGATCATGACAGCGTCCATTAAAGAGAAGACTACAAAACAAAGCTTTATAGACAATTCCAGTTCAAAGTCACAAACATTTATTACCTCTGACCTTTAGAAAAGCATGATAACCAAATTACAGCAGGCAATGCCTTACATTTGCAGAGAATCTAAGGAGCACTGTTTATTCTCAACTAAAACCAAGTCTTTGATCTTCCCCAAGTCACCTCTGCCTCTCATTCTCAATATGCTGCATGTCACACATGTGCATTCATTGTAAATCTGCACATTCAGCAGCAAGGTATCTCAGCCAGCAAATGCTCTCCACCCTGCGCAGGCTGACACAAAGCAAAGTCTCCTCTCTCCTTCTCCTCAGGTGCAGAACTTAGCCACTGTGAACAAAGAGGGAAACAATCACTGTTCACCAATCAGCTAAGCTCTGCACCTCGCCAGAGAGGTCTCCGTCTCGGTACAGCTAATTATTGGATGAGGTTCTTCTGTGATGTGTCTGCTGCTTTCCTCTTTTTTTTGTTGTTTAATGGACAGAGAGGATTCCACGCTGTGTACAGATGGGATAGTTATGGTGAGTTTCATACTAGCAGCTGCGGTCATGGCTGCGTGGTAATCCCTGGCAATGTGATTTTAATCTTAAGTCACAAATCATCATGCCAGGAACCCACACAGCCACAACATTAAAAGAAAGCTGTGCAGTCACACAGAGTGCTGTTCTCATAACGACATTTTATGTTATAGCTCACCGTGCACGTCTAGTCTGTCTGTCTGAACAGTCAAATGGGCAATTCTGGTCTACTGCTAATACACACATACCATGTAATTTTCCTGTGTTGGATACTTACCACCAAAAGCCTGTGGAAATTTTGTTTTTTATTTTGTTATTGAAGGAAATATAGGAAGACAGTTCCAAGTACAGTAGTACCAGAACAAACTGCATCTCCATGTTTCTGCCCTTCAAACACTTAAAGGCATCTAACGGACTGAGTACTGTTGAAATAACTCAAATTCCTGTAGGTCCTCGATAACTGGGAGCACACAGCAAGTCTCTTAGCCGTCTCTGTTTTAGAAGGTGAGCCTCCTACCCCATAACTGATATCCTGGCACTCTACAGCCTAATCCACTTTTCCCAGAAAGTTTTCTTGGCAGGCACAGTTCTTGTCTATACAGAACAACAACATGGCTGTTCATAAACAAACTTACTTTCATGGTATCTCTTTGCTATTATTTCATATAAAAAAGTAAGCACATATTCAAGTGGAACTTGCTATCAAGTACTGCTACATGTACAGGCTTGAACAGGAGAAAATTAAGATTTCTGCTCAGTACCAAGTAGAAAATGATAATTTTGCTAAATTAGATGCCTGACTTTTGATACCACATATCAGCTGTAAAGTTATGTGAACAACCAAGGCAATCGGTCTATCAGATGAGTTATCTCATTAAGCAATCTGAAGTATGCTGTACTGGAAGAGACCTTCATACCCATTCTAGTTGGCTGTGTTAAACATGCATGTACAAACATCGTACGATACCTCCAGCTACTCAAATAGACTGAGAAATGGAGAATATTTTTGCAAATTACCAGTTTATAGCCTGCAGCAATCTTTATTTAGTGAACATTTCTTGTAAATCTGCTTTTTCACTGATGATTCCTCCCTATTAATTGCAGAAACAATCTAGATTATGTTTGATATTAAGCGGTTTCTTCATGTTAAGGCTACTCTTACCTCAAAATCAGTCTTCAAACACCTCGCTATGCTTAACACAAAAACATTTGAATTATCAGCTTGTTCTCACATGATTCAGATTTTCTTCCAAGTGCACAGCTTCATACTTCCATTATGGGCTCTGATTCTCTGCAAAGACTGTGCTGCCTATCAAGTCAACATGCAGCTTCATTAAACAGAAATGCTCCTTGTGCAATTTCAATTTCTATAAGCAGAGTTAGGAATACAGAATGGGAAGCAACTGCAGGTGGAGCCTGGCCTTCTCTGGCCATTTGGACTTACAGTTGCCTCTTGTACACTCCATTACAAAGTTTACAAAAAGCCATGCTCCATGGTCTCCAGCTAGTGCCTACACGTATCTACTCACTGCTCCAGCAGCTGGGCTTTAAAAAAAAAAAAAGAAAGGCAAGATATTTAACAAGAGTCACTTCTCTAGCTAAGCAGCCACAAGCTGGGTGGCATGCCAAAGTTTACTACATTTAGTGAGCTCTGCCTATTCTTTCTGCATGAGGCAAAATCAGGATGTTTAATTTTAAAAGAAAAATCACCTCTTCAGAATAACATCTCTGCCACCACTTTGGCTGAGGACGCATCCATTTGTTCTTGTGCTGCAGCAAAGCATCTACGTGCGAGTTCTTGTTGTTTCACATCTTCATTCACCATTAATTCACCATAAAGATACACACCCATTGCCTGAAAGAGGAACATAACACACAGGCATCCTATCACCAGTAATGACTAGTTAGCTGGTTTCCATTCCATTGACCTCGAAGTATTCATTTAATTAAAAACAAAACAAAATAGACAACCACAAACACAGAAAATACCAGATACTCTGTAACCCCTACCCTTCCCCCCCAAAACCGCTGTTCTCTCTGGATCTCTTTAGCCTAGGATGGTTGTGTATACGTTGTATCAAGTGTATAAGAACAGAGATATATATTAATATAAGAGGTGTACGCTATGTCATGACAAGAAAATGCTTTCTCACTCCATTTTTCTTGCCACTTTTCAAGTTGAAATGTTTTCTTTTATCCACTACCTGAAATGCTTCCACATGCCCCTTATGAAAACAGCTTTTTCTTCCTTCAATAGGATACACATTTTATTTCCAATTTACACACACGCATGAATAAAGAGGACATCAACCAAAACAGTCCACTCTAAAATTCCCATTTGGCAATTCTGTAACTGGACATCAACTGAATGCTGTCAGCTCTGTGTTTCAGACTCTTTTCTTTTACATTTGAGAGACAGCTGAACATGCGCAAATTCTGGTTTGGTGAGAAGGGAGGCTTCCCCTAACTACTCATTCTGGACATAGCAGCTATCAAGAAAGGTAACAGGGCACCTGGGATGAGATCTGGGCCCCTTTGACAGCAGGTAGCAAAACACTGGCTAACTTAACGGAAACGCATTGGGGATTGACATTTTTTTCTGATGATACAATTTTTTCACCTAATTACAGGAATTCAGTAAGTGTTAAACTGTACTTATCAAAATAGGATTATACATGTGACAAAATATTAGCAGCTTAGCACACTGACTTTTAGAGTTGTACTTAATGTTTGGACAGTTGCAGGAGACGAAAAATTTGGACAGCATTGAAAAAAACCACAATTTCTAATACTATTCCAAACAGTTTCTAGCATTGGCTGTAAGCCTTAAAAAAAAATTAGCTTGAACAAGAAAGGAAATTTAAAGTTTAACAGAGACTGAAATTAAAGGGAAAGTCCCAGAGTGGCAGAAATCTGCCAGACTCCTCACCAATCCCATAAGCGTGCTCTCTTCCATACAGAGACCCAAGAACTCAGGTTTACAGGGTCTGCAGCTGCACCAGGGTCTGGCAGCCACACCAGGCACGCACACGGCCGTGGAGGTGGGCTCCATTCCCTTTCATAGAGAATTTCAAAATGTTGGAATTTTGTTACAAATAGGAATTACCTTCTCTACCCAGTGTTAATAATTTTCCTCTGAGCCTAAACATTAACATGCAGTAAACACTCTGAGTTTTTGTAGTCCTGATGTTGTGGTTTTGCTTAGTGAGGGGGGCCTAAGGTGGTGGCTTCTGTAGGAAACTGCTAGAAGTCGCTCCCCTTTCTTCAGTGGACTCGGCCGGGCCTAGGGCCGACCCACTGCTGGCCAAGGCTGAGCCGATTGGGAGCAGAATGTCCCGTGATAGCACCTCTGCGATAACGTATTTAAGAAGGGGAAAAACAGAAAAAAAAGAGAAGAGAAGATGTGAAGCAGCTGAGCAAGGGCAGAGGCCCAGAGGGGGAGGCGCAGGCCTCCGGGGCCTTGCAGGCCTCACCCTCTGGCCTCTCGCCAGGCGGCCGACTGGGCCCAACTCAGCCCAGCCTGGCTGCAAGAGGTGGAGAGGAGATGAGATGGGATGAATAACGTGAAGAGATCCTGAGAGGCTTTTTGAGGCTTCTGCCAGC
>WHYT01014723.1:0-47658 GCA_009806455.1 Tetrax tetrax | reverse complement strand
GCGGCTTCCTCTCGTGGGGCGAACGAGGGGCGGCCCAGCGGGGCCGGGGAGCGCCTGAGGCCGGGCCGAGCGCCAGCCATGTGGAGAAGCGCCGGCTCGGAGGGCGGGCGGCTCGGCGGGTCCCTGCTGCCCCGCGGGGCCAGCCCCGGCTCGCCGCTCCCTCGGGACGCGGAGCCGGGAGCCGCCTCCCCCTTGCCGCCGCCCCCGCTCCCCCTGCAGCCTCCCTTCGGCCCCGACGCCTACCCCGGGGAGGGCAGCCCCGGCCCGAGCGGGCCGGCCGAGCTGAAGCCGGTCCGGCGGTTCATCCCGGACTCGTGGAAAAACTTCTTCAAGGGGAGGCGCGACCACGGCTCCAGCGCGGCCTCCGACATCAGGTACATCTCCGACGGGGTCGAATGTTCGCCGCCGCCTTCCCCGAGCCCTCCGCAGCCGGTGCCCGGCTCCTACAGGGATCCCTACGGAGGGTCGGGCGGGAGCTACAACTCGCGGAAGGAGGCCGAAGCCATGCTGCCCGGTGACCCCTTCGAGACGCTGGAGCGCGGCGGTGCCAGCCGCCCGACGTACAGCGAGCGGGCCGAGGCCTACAACCAGCGGTACGCCTACATGAAGTCCTGGGCCGGCCTGCTCAGGATCCTCTGCGTGGCCGAGCTGCTGCTGGGCGCCGCTGTCTTCGCCTGCGTCACGGCCTACGTGCACAAGGATAACGAGTGGTACAACATGTTCGGGTATTCGCAGCCCTACGGCTACGGGGCCGGCGGTACCTACGGAGGCTACTCCTACAGCGGGCCCAAAACGCCTTTCATCCTGGTGGTGGCGGGAATGGCGTGGATAGTCACGATAGTGCTGCTGGTGCTGGGCATGTCGATGTACTACCGGACTATCCTCCTCGATTCCAACTGGTGGCCCCTGACTGAGTTCGGGATCAACGTGGCCTTGTTCCTTCTGTACATGTCGGCTGCCATCGTGTATGTCAACGATACCAACCGAGGTGGGCTCTGCTATTACCAGCTGTTTAAGACACCGATAAATGCATCTTTTTGCCGGGTAGAGGGAGGTCAGACAGCAGCAATCATCTTCTTGTTTGTGACGGTGATCATCTACCTAATTAGTGCGGTGGTTTCTCTAAAGTTGTGGAGGCATGAAGGAGCGAGGCGGCACAGGGAATTAATGGAGCGGGAGGTAAGTCACTAGCTGTCGTTTGGTATTTGCTGGGTATGGGGCGGTGGGGAGCAGTTGTAAGATCTTCCCATGCCGCAGGTGGAGTCACAGCAGGTGTCTTCTCAGCAGCAGGTCCATACAGCCTTTGAGAGTGAACTTTCACTGCTCTTAACAACATTAAAGATTGCCAAATGAAAGGGTTTTTTAAGATATCTGATCCAAGTTCTTTGGCTCTTTTTTTTTTTTTTTTTTCTAATTCACTTCAGTAGGGAGCTGGCTCTGTTGTCTTTGTAATACTCGGCTCTCTTCCTGTGTCAGCTGATGAAGTACTTCCTGGTGTGTATTTTCCAAACAAAGGAAGAAATGAACAGTATGCTTGTTTGGCTGGTCGGTAGGGTTAGGCTTAAAGCCACCTAGCATTTATTTCAGGCCTGCACTTTCAGCACATTAAGTGTTAGTGTGAATGACCATAAGAACCATGAAATACTTATTTTTACTTTGCAAGCAAAACTCCAGGCTACTTCTTTACGTCTTTTCAGTTTTGCTTCCAGTAGGTATCAGAAAATAATAGCACTAATGGAGTTGGTGAGACTTTAATCAACTTCACCTTTTTCACATCAAGTCTTTTACGTTGCTGCTGACCTTGCCCTTAGGAGAGGCATTCAAACCTCGCCTGGTTAATGATAAACTGTAATAGGAGAGACTTACCACTGTCAGCTAGAGAATTCAAAGTCATTCGTGTAAAGCTTCTTCCATGTGAAAACACCACAGAAAAAAAAAGTTTAAAAATTAAAAAAACTTAACATAGCATAAAAATTAACATACGTGAGACCTACATAAGCCTAAACTAAGGAAGGGTCAGCATTTAAGTGATTTTAGAAGGAGGCAGTTTGAAGTTGCATTTCCACTGCTTCATCACTGCAGTCTCACTGGCAGCATTTTCATTTTCACGCTGGTTTCCATTCCACGATCTTGCATAAAACTGGGGCTCCCCTTTTGAAAAGTACATTGCAGATCTTTGATAAAAGTTTTTTAACCAACTTTTAATGTGTCCTGCAAGAATGAGGTGGTTGCTGGAATTACACGGAAGGTGTTCAGTCACTCTTCCCTGTTAACTATCCAGTTAGTTAATATTTCTCAAGGGAATACTTCTTTAATATTGGTTAGCTCTAGACAGTGCTGTGCAAAACAGCCGCTGGTTGAGCTGCCTGTTAGTGCACTGTTGTGTTTTCTAGGCAGTGAACTAGGCTGCAGAGTGTCGGTGAGTCAATACGGGCTGGAATGTGGGCTGATAAAGGAGACTGGGAAGTGCACGGAGTATTGCCTGCAAGCCGTGCTCTGGGAGATCCTGTTGTCGCTCTGGGGTTTGGGTGGTTCTTACCATTCCACTGTTCTTAAACACTCTTTAAAGCAATTGATCTGAAAATACTCCTTTTCTTAAATTTCTTCATACCTAAATATAATGTTAATTCTCTGTACAGCATGGTTTTTTAGGTTTTTTTTAGATTTTTAGATTTTAAGAGTCTGTGCTTTTGCATACTGTCTTTGCTGAAAATAAAACTTGCAGTTCTTTCCATTTTTCAACAGATGAAAACACAGTCCTCTTTTCCAGAAAATAAGGTAGGAAATATGAATTTATGTTTCTCTTTACTGGTATTTCCAAATGGCTGTTCTTTTTCTTGTGACTGTTTTGATTGACCTGTCTATTTATTTACTTATTTGTCTTGGAAGAGATTAGGTTTAATTCTTTAAGGTAGTCTTGACAACATTCTCCTACCTAGAAGATTCGGAAGAAGCTTGTGAAGAAGTTACTACTAGTTAAACTAGATTATAAAATGTACTGTAAATTGCAAATCTGATGACTGCCTCTGTAAGTGCTTTTACCCTCTTTTGTGAACTGACAAGTTCTGTGGCATTCACCACAGAGTTTGTCAGGCATGGCTATAACAGCAGGTTGTCCAATGCATTGTAGATTTTAGGGACTCTCTTTCCTCCTGGCTGGCTGCTTAATTTGCAGGAGAGCCAGTGGAAGCAAAGTGCTCAGTGCTCTGTGAGTTGGGCTTGTTCCTGTGTTTCTGAGACTCCTCCAAAGACCTCCTTGCTGGTTTTGAAGTATCAGCAATTTTAGTGTGTCTGCCACACAAAGATACAGTTGCATACCCTGCAGAGATTGTTTAGGATCTTAACAGCAGCTGTTGATGATTCACAGAGAATTTATAGTGCATTCACAGTCTTAAATGTCTCCTGTTAGATACTGTGAATTTCCTACCACTGTTTTCTCTGTTGCTTTAGTAGACGATCAGGATCCTTTTTTATGTATTCCAGCAAGACTCCATATGCTTTTATTTCTGGATCAAGGGATAAATTGTGCAATAGGAAACAAGGGAAAAAGACAACTCCAGAGAACTGACTGATTCCCGTTCATTCACAGATTAAATGGATAGCCAAGGAAACTTCCTAAAGTTATTTTTTTAAGACATACAAGACAAATCTTTCCAAGCCCCAAGAAGTATTTACCTGTCACTGGTACCACTGTTAGGACAAACTAAAGATGGGTACTGTGTGAGAAATATTATTGTAACTTTTAACTGATTTTCTAATTACAATAAGGGTTGTAAGATATATCTTTGAATTGCTTTGTACCTCTGCCTTCAATTGAGGTGGGTATTTTATGGTTTCTGTCTATTGCATTTGAAGTAAAGCTGACTTTGTTAAGAACTCTTTTTTTTTCTTTTTCTTTTTTCTTTTAAAACAGTATGAAAGTCATGACAGGCCAAGAGAAGAGGTCACTTACAGGCAGCTTAAATCAGTGGAAAGAAAACCAGAACTACTGAATGGTCATATACCTGCAGGCCACATTCCTAAACCTATAGTGATGCCAGACTACTTGGCGTAAGTGACTTGACTTTGATGAACAAACTTAATGGAGAACATTTGTATTATATTTTTCACTCAGCATTTATCATATATAGACTCATGGTTTCTCTGCATTGCATGTGCTGTGGGAACTCATAATTCTTTATTAAGTTAATGTTAAAAATAGAGAAGATGGGGGCTGGTATCAATGGCATAGAACCAGTGACATAAATGATCTTAAATTTAAAAAAAACCCACACAAACTTCAAATGTTAAAGCAGAATGTTATAATTTAGTAAGTACAATAAGTGCCAAAAGGAACAGAAGACCACTACATGGGAAATTACTTGTCTTTTGAGGCCCTGAAATTCGGCTACTCTTGTACTTTCTAAGTGCTAAATCTATAATGTGCTCCTTTTTAAAAAGTAGGCCTTTCCATGGTGAAGTATGAGATCATAAATTAGTTTTTATACTATTTTCCATAAACTAGGGCACAAACTGACACACAGAAGGTTCCATCTGAATATTAGGAAAATCTTTTTCACTGTGAGGGTTAGCACAGATTGCCCAGAGAGATTATGGAGTCCCATCCTTGGAGATATTCAAAAGCCATCTGGACATGGTCCTGGGCAATCAGCTCTAGGTGGGCCTGCTTGAGCAGGAGGGTTGGACCAGGTGACCTCCAGAGATCCCTTCCAATCTCTGGAGGATCCTTCTGTGATCCTCTGATTTTGTGATTTCAATTCTTTACATACATGCAACTTTCAGCAGGTTATGAGATTAGCAAACAATACAGAAATACACTCTCAAGGTGAAAGGTCCATGTGTTTTTTGAAGTCCTATCTCTACAACTAGTCCTTGAATTTATTTCTTTTTTTTCCTAAGGAAATACCCAGCAATACAAACAAATGAAATGCGAGACCGCTACAAAGCAGTATTCAATGATCAGTTTGCTGAGTATAAAGAACTGTCTGTGGAAGTTCATGCTGTATTGAAAAAGTTTGATGAGCTGGATGCATTGATGAGACAGCTTCCTCACCACCCTGAAAGCTTATATGTAAGTAACTGTGAAATGGGCTCATGGAAAACGGGTGTGGTATTAGGCAGTTTCTGACTGTTTTTAGCTAGGGCACCATGTCTTGTAATGCTGGCAGTGACTTGGTGGGAAAGTTACAACTAGAATGGATTGATCAAGTGAGAATTTTACTTCTGACGAGTATTTTGTAGAATTTACATGAAGATATGTAGCACACTCAGTATTTTAAAATGTATGGTCTCTCTCATTAGGAACAGGAGAGGATATCAAAAGTTCTGCAAGAATACAAGAAGAAGAAAAATGTGAGTGTGTTCAGCTTTACATTGCTAGTGAAACTAATGAATAGCAAAGAGCGTAAATGGCCAACGTTTCTGACAGTAGGTACAATTCACTAGCTCAGGGTATCCCTAGCTACTGCAGGACTTTGTATATTTTGTCTTTTAAAACTAGCAAAGTTAGGACATAACCCACTCCACTCGTGTCAACAACCTGTTTTGAGAATAATGATCCCTTAGGCAGATGTGGGGAAAAAAACCCAACAGTTAAGCACTTTCATCTTCTGAGAGCATGTCTCATCTCTTAGCATTCTGCCTTCAGAAGATTAGTTATATTCTGCATTCTAGTTCATTTATAAACTGGCACAGCCAACAAACAAGTTAACAACAGAAAACACAGTGTTACTCTTGAGAAGAAGTTTTGGGTTTTTTTTGTGGCACAGAACTTAGAGTCTCAAAAAGTAATTTTCAGTGTAATCCAAGGGGTTTCACTTTGTCATTTTTAAATCTGGGCAGTAAATGTGTACCTGTGTTCCATTAAAAACATAATACATTGGAACTACTTTTTTAAATGAAATTCAGATTTTGCGTCCATGTTAGTTAAACCTCATTGCTTTTTTTTGAGGGGAGGGATTTATTAGCCATACCACAACACACCTGTAAAGTCTAAATTATGTAGTGGGGTGTCATTTATATTTGCATATTTCTGTTTAAAAACTGACCTGTTTACAAAGTAACTGCAGTGTATAAAAGCAGAACCTCTTCTAGCCTTTCATGAAGGATGGGGAAGTAGGAGATAAGAAATTGTGGCAAGAGAAAAAGAGTGTGATTTTTGGATAATATTTATATACTGTCCTTAATCAAGAACCTAATTGATAATAGACTATTCTTGGAAGAGTCTGAAAGTGTAATATATTCATGTAAAGTGGTTTTTTTGTATTTTTGGCAGGATCCTGCATTTCTGGAGAAAAAGGAGCGTTGTGAATACCTTAAGAATAAGCTTTCTCACATAAAACAACGAATTCAGGACTATGACAAAGTTATGAATTGGAAAGTAGAAACTTAGCTGTGCCTTCACTTTGTGGATACTATTTTCTATTTTTTAAATCGATATGCATATTTTGAAGTATTTATTTACTCTTGGAACAGTACACCTATGGGGATTACGTAATCACTGTGTCACTTATTTAGATGTTGTACATTACTGGTAGGTTTTGTATGCAGATCTAGTTTTAAATCAATTTAATGAAGTATCAGGTAAGTCTAGAAAACCTGTGCTTCTGCTTTTGTTAGACAGTACACAGCCTGGCCTCTTAAATATGCGTACTTTTATTTGAAAATAATGTATCTGCAAACCTGCAAAGCTCATGGGAGAAGGCAGTTCTAAATACCATGTCAAAAGTTTGCAGAGAAATGCCTTTAACAGATTTAGATTTTATTTATAGGCAATATCTTAGTGATATCAGAAGGAGTTGAGCTGTTATTTCTGGCTGGGGTTTAGTGGAGTGCTTAATCATGCTGAATAATTTTGGCAAGTCAAAAATTAGTTTAATAAGACTTTCATCTTGGATTTCCAAATGTTCTGCTGTGTGTCAGAAATTATCTGGAATTTCACCCAAAAAGAAATGCAAAATAACTTCCTATTTAAGCAACGATAAATAGTGGAGGGGAGGTGGGGGGTAGGAGGAGGCACGGGTTGTGTTGGGATTTTGTTGTTTGGTTTTGGTTTGTTTGGTTGGTTGGTTTTTTTATTCCCCTCTTTAGAGGTGATGCAACAAATGTGTTCATGGCCCTAAAGGAATAGAGGTACAGGATGAGACTCATTTTAGTATTACATTAGTGTTGCTATAGGCAAATATGCTCTGCATACCTTTTCTGGGTCATCTTAATAGGAATCCATGGGTTTAAAGGTAAAACACTTTATTCTTCACCAGCAAGTAACAGGACTTTTTGTCTAAGCAGCAGCTGTTTCCATGCTTGGCATGCAGAGAGTAAGTACAGCAAAATTAATTCTCATCCAAAGTATAAATTATTGGTATCCTTTATAATGCCAAGTAAAATGTTTCAATAGACGTGCTTTCCAGAGCATATCTGCATAAATGCAATATACATTTCTATGTTTTATCTTGGGGATAAAGGCTTGTATATGCAAATATTTTCAGAAGCTGGTAAATTTTCTCTTTGTGTCCTTTTTCACATCTTTGTTTACTTTTTTTACTTACTAAAATTGTTAGAAGCATTGATAGCTTCTTTGTACAGTTTTCTACAACTGCAATTTGTCTGCTCTGAAATATATTTTCATTTGGAAAAAACCCCACCACTGTAGCCATGTTATTGTATTGCTTATAAAGGCATTTTGTTAGGAAAAAGGTGCTCTGATTAAGGTCATTTCAAATTTTTGTTAGCGATCATTTTTTCTTTAAAATAAAGTTTTCATCCTTTGCCTTAATTTAAGGGCAAGACATCAGGAGTGCTGTTTCCAGTTTAGAACAGTGATGGTAGTACCACCTCTGTTCTCCTGTACTGGAAATACATTAGGATAACTCGCTCTGGCAGCTGTATCCCTTCTAATTTTTTAGTCCTTACCATTCACACTGCACTCCTGGTGGCTACAAACGCACTTTCATATTTCTAAAGTTGACATTCCAATTTTATCAGCCGCTTAATTCCAACACTTTTAGTGGATGGAGTAGATAACACAAGATACCATGCGAACACTGAAAGAATTTGAAAACTTAGTACCTCTTAATTGGAAAGCCTTCCGTCTCATCTACCTGGAAGGTGTCTCAATATTTTCATCAGCCAGAAATCAGAGGACAGTTGGTGCTATCCCTTGTTCTCCCTCTTTTCAAGTGCCTCTCTCTCTGGTTCAAGTTTTTGTTCTTCTCAAAGAAGAGGAAACGTCTCCACCTTATAAAGGAGCTGGGCCAAGTGTTTTATACCTGTTGTGCTGTATACTTGTTAAACTCTTCTGCATAAGAGAGGTCCTTGTCCAAATCCCTGCAATGTAAGTGACCTCTCACTGTACACTCAGGTTTCTCATTTTTTCTCAGTGCGAGTTCTGGGCATTGCATCAATAGCAGGAGAAGAAGGATTAATCCACATTTAAGAATAAACTACTTTTTATGAAGTGCTAAAAAGAAGCTGATTCTGATGTTTTCTTTGGAAGATTCACAGTCTGCACCCTTAATAGATCTTCTCCCGTAGGACACTGAGATGCAGCCCTGGGCTCTGTTTGACAGTGGTCTGAGTTTCAGCCTCTGAGAAACTGGCTCCCAGCCCCTCAGTGCCCGCATAGCCTCTGCAGCACCATCCTGCTTCTCCTTTCCTGCAAAGCTTCCAACAAATGGGCTGGGAAAAGGAGACACCACGCCGGTGGCTGGAAGGAGGAAATGAACCAAGCAGAGACAGCTGTGTGTGGAACACGCCAGTTTCCCAGCACGGTGCCACAGGTGTGTGGCTGAGTGGATTTTCCGAGGGCTGGGGGGAGAAGATGTGTAAGAATTCTCCCTTCTGCCAGCCGTTAGGGTTTCAAAGAGGATTAGTGCAGCGCATGGCAGCGGGGTATGCTGATCATGGAGCCCCAGGAGAATGCATTTGCCTTCACAGCTTAGGAGGGCAACACCCTGGGACCGTTACGGTAAACGACTTGCGCGGTCCTGGCTCTGTCACAGACCTCAACACTGCTAAGCAGACACTTCCAGTGCGTACAGCTGGTGAGCTGCTTTGCTCTAACCTATCAGTGGTGGGCTGAGAAGGGTCTTGTCAGCAGTGCTCTGAACATGCCAAAGAAAAAAAAAAATAGTCTAACAAACATTTTTATCTCCCTGAGAAACTGAGATTAATGAAATAAGAATGGATGGCTGGGAGTTGAAGCCAGTCAAATGCAAGACAGAAATTAGGAGGAAATTGAGTGAGAAATTGTTTCAATCGGGATTATCAGGGGAAGTAGTCTCTTGATATCCTTAAAGAATAGATGGTACACTTCAGACAAAACTGAAGTTATTAGATTATTATCACCTCAGTCTCTCTGTGCGGTCTCTCTAGTCTCAGCTCTGTGAATCCGCGTTACTGCACGTACACGTAAACAGGCTGCTACGTGGGCTTTGTGGTGTGACTGGGCTTTTGCAGAAGGCAGTTAATATTTATTTGAATCTTTCCAAGTAATATTGCCCTACGTCAATGGGCATACAGTGAGCACAGTGGGCAGACGGGTGTCTGTCTGTCCTCAAACACCAAGTCCATGTAACAAGAACTTTCATCCTCTTAGAAAGTGCCTGCCTGTCTCTGCAGACCAACAAAAGGAAATGTCCAAGAGTTACAGTTTCCCGGAATAGAATAGTTTTCAAATTGGACTTGAATAACAAAGTAAAAGGGCTTTTCTATTTTTTGTCTTGATAATCAGCTGGACAGCCTTGATCAAGACAACTGTGGCAACACCTGCATGCCCTCTACTAATCTGTACATTTTTACAGGGCAGATAAAGCCGCACCTAACCAGTGTAACCAAAAGTTTGCATTGCAGGGTAGGGTGAACTAGCTTTCATGACCAAAATGTATCAACCAAAAATACTCATGGTGATGAAAAACCTAATGGATTTGAAATTGTAGAAGCAGCTATCCACTATTTTGTTTATTACTCTCAAAATTATGGTGGTATATGAAGCATTTGGGCAATCATAATCTACAAAATTATCATAAATCCTGCATTCCTGTCCAGCATTGAAATTCTTGGCATTGACAATAAAAAATATCCCCATTCTGCAAGAAGTCTAATTTCTTTTGTCTATTAAAATTGTCAGCTTGCATTTTTCCATGTTGACATTTTATAAATTGAACTTTTTCCTCCTTAAGAAAGGATACTATGTGACATAATGGGAGTAGGTCAAACTACAACTTTATTTCAGTTCCTAGAAGCAAATTTTGACTTCTTAAACAGAATTCCCTTTTTTCCACCTTCAGTAGTTTTTGTTGCTTTCCTTTAAAATACCTTGTGTTTTCCCAGGTACGGTTTAATTGAAAGGTAATTACTTTCTCTGCTGTTTCTTCTGTATTTATAAATTGCCCCTGATAAATGCAACAAGCTAAAGGATACAGAAGTGATAAGTTTTTCCCCACTCCTGTTTAGGGAAATGTTACTACTGTTTAAATATTTTCTTCCTCGTTTATTGTCTTACTTGGATGCAGAGTGACACCCCTTGGAAACGGATGCTCGGCAGCTTTCCTGTAATTCAAGAGGTCAAACCCACTCTTGACGTACTTCCACTGTATCCAGTAAAGTTATCTTTGCTCTGCAGAGAAATGGGCTAAAACTCTCTCTAGCTTTATTGAGCTAATCCTCACTGTGATGCTTATGAAATGGAAACTCTTGGTGACATGAGATGTTAAGTGCTGCTTGGAATTATTTTAGGTAGAAGGAAAACATGATGACGTAGCATCAAAATACCTCAAACTAATTTGTTAGCTCTTCTTGTATTTTGATGTTAACCTGAAGTGATCTCAAACTCTTTCAGGAGTAAACTTTTGTGTAACTGCATTTTCTTTTTGCTTGTGTTGTGGGAAAACAAACATTTGCAAGCTTTTAAAACTACATGTAATTTTCACTGTTAACAAAATCAATAGTTTGAGACATTAGTACAGTTCTAGAACCTGCACTGTAATCCTGCTTAAATATAAATAAAGACCTTGTGGAATTACCAGAACATGTAAAATGGCTATGATGTATTCTTTCATCCTGAAAGATTGCTTATTTCCTACTATTCCTAAATTTTGTGCACTTCGTAGATGTCATTGGGTTTCTTCCCCTCTACCTGTAAGTGAGTAGTTGCACTAATTTTCATTTTCTAGCACTGCATGTAGTATTCTGGTCTGGAGATACACAAATGTTTTGTCTAGCCATGGGTAAATTTTACGCAAATAATTATTTTTCACAGCAGATTTCAGATCTTAGTAGTTTTGAATGTCTCATAGTTCTGATCCTGTTTTTCTATTAATAAGTTTGTTCTGCTAACAAACGTGTCTCTCTTGTACTCCTGTATTTGTGTTTTCTCCCTGCTGCCTTATTCCCACAACGGCCGATCCATCCTATTGGCAACCCTTTGTCACCACCTCATCTTCTCAAGCACTCTGACATTAATCCATACGACTGAAAATGGCTTTCTTGTATTTAAACAAATCATTCTCAAGGTTTAACAATGTGAACTAGTCGCTGTTGTAAACTCCTGAATGTAGGGACCGTGTTGTGCTTGTTTGTCAGTTTCTGGGCATAGCGAAGTAGGGGTAATAGAAGAAAACCACTGTCACAGTTAAATGTAGTTTATAGTCTTTACTACAGTAGTTGTGAAAGGCGATTAGTTAACATCTATAAATAGAACTGCATTTTCAGTGTGAGAAGTACAACCTGGTTTTTGCATGTGTATGAAGATAATCACAAGTGCTTCAGATTTCTTCTTTGGAGAGAACAATAAAAGCCTCTCCTGGACCTATGCACCGGCTGAAACCCCAGTACTTTTTCAAACTGTGACTGGTGTTCTTCCTGATGCTTTCTTTTAGCATCTAGTCAGTTTTGTGTGTGCAAACAAAATAGCTTGTTGCTCTTTTTTGAAAAGCAAGTGAAAAGGAAAAGCAGTAGCTTCAGGAAGTTTTCATCTCTATTACAGTCCCTTCTAGTCTAGACTTGTGCTATTTTAAAGACCAAAAATAAACTTTTTTGAAGTTACATTGACATGTATGGTTCAAACTCACCCAGCCCAGTATCTTGACCAGGCACGGCTCTACTACATTCATCAGTATTTCAAAATTTCTCTGTTGTAATCTGGAAGGACGAGAGTGCTGGATATGAACTGGGGTCCCTCTTCTACCTTTCGGGCTGCCTTTAAAAATAAACTGTATGCTTGCAAATGGCACAAGCCGTGAAGTTACAGATATCTGAAAAACGGAATGTACGCAAAATTTAGCAAAGAACTACACTTCCTTTGGTCAGAACAATTAGCACACCCACTCAGTACAAATGGAGGCATTTTAAATGCAATTGCCGGTGAGCTGTTCACAGCTTTGTAGTGACAGTTTATTAAAAGAAATGCCTGCCGAAAGCTGTTGCAGCAAAACAAGAACCCGGCCACAAAGGGGCCATTCTGAACGCGGTGAGATTTTTCTGCGCGTTTGCAAAAACCTGTATTACTCAGCTTGCTCCCGTGGGCGCATTAAAATCACAGAAAATACATCCCGAGCTTTGCAGCGATGAAGGAATGCCAAGTTTTGCGTTTCAGAACACAGCCAACGCAACGCTCCCCGCCAGCCCCCGAGGCCGGGCAGCCTTCCCGCCTCCCCCGAACCTCCCTGTCCCGCCCCGCGGTGAGACGGGGGCGGGGGGGGCGGCTGCCGCCTCAGAGCGTTTTGAAACTCGGGACAAGTTAAACCCGGCATGACCGGTGACAGCCACCGCGCCTCGCCGCGCTCCCTCCTGCCACGGGTGCCGCGCCTCCTCCTCGGAACGATCGCTCCGCGGCTCGGGCCGCCAGCCGGAGGGCTTTTGGCGGCGCACCGAGGCGGAAGAGGGCGGGCGCCGGGCGTTTCCGGGACGGCCGGGCCTGACCGCGGGTGCGGGTGGAGCGTGGGCCCGGTTCCCCGCAGCCGTCCCGGCCGCCGGCGGCCCTCTTGAGGCCGGTGCCTCCTGACAGCCCCTTCGGCCGCCGTGCCGCACGGTAACGGGCCTTCCCCTCGGGCGGGAGTTGCCCCTGCCCGGGCAGGGCGGGCGGGTTCGGGCGCAGCCGGGAGCGCGGCC
Organism: Tetrax tetrax; assembly: GCA_009806455.1. Classification (NCBI taxonomy): domain Eukaryota; kingdom Metazoa; phylum Chordata; class Aves; order Otidiformes; family Otididae; genus Tetrax; species Tetrax tetrax. The sequence goes on along the minus strand of WHYT01014723.1, from coordinate 34,551 downwards.
GCCGCGGAGATGGATGAGGAGCCCGAGCGCACCAAGCGCTGGGAAGGAGGCTACGAGAGAACATGGTAGGGTTTCCTTTCCCCTCCGCACCTTCCGCCTGCCGAACGGCGAGAAAAACCTCCCTTCTGCTCAGTGACAGTCTGTTTTGCCTAGGGAAATTCTGAAAGAAGACGAGTCCGGGTCGCTGAAAGCCACCATCGAGGACATTCTTTTCAAGGCCAAGAGGAAAAGGTATTCTGTGTTGCCGCGGCGATACTGGTTTCGGTGGTGAGGACTGGTTCTGAAACTGGGGCCTCCCGGTAGAGTAAGCATGTCAGCACGCTGCGAGCTGTTTTTGTGTCCTAACCCCTCCAGAGCCCCAGGTGCGTGCTTCTTGCCAGCTGTACCACAAAAACATAGTAAAATTATTTTTTTCTCTTCAATGTTACGCCTGACTGTGTACGGGCGAGGTACCCCAGACATATGCTAGGTAGAGAGGTGAGGGTTCGAGCTGGCGAAACATGTCCTTCAGCATGTTTTTTAATGTACAGACCGTGCTTAAAGCTGGGGTTTGGGGTCATGGCACCAGATTTGCGTTTCAAATGGACAGAAAAAAAAATTGCTTGCTAAAATCTAATTTGTCTTGTTTCAGATTATGTTTAAAATTTTATGTAAATTTGAATATTTTGACTTCCTTTAAACCTGCTAGTAAGAAATTGTTTGTTTGTTTTTTGAGTGGCTTGAAATCTGTTTGTAATTGAATTGTGGTTTTTCAGTGTAAATAAGTATCTGTGGTTTGTTATTGCTTCATATTTGCCAGAAGTACAGTAGTGGTTTTGCTCTGGACTTTTGTTTTAGGAACTATTAACTCATTTTCATCTTACTTAAATCCTTTCTTGTTTTACTAGACTTTATGAACATCATGGACAAGTTCGACTTGGAATGGTATGTTAATGTCTTGACTCTTGTCTGTCCTGGGACCAAAACTACTCTGGTAGAGGTGATATGCCAAATCTATGCCAAATCTGAAATACACTTTTGCTGAATTAATATGCTTGAGACCAAAGCTTGCGTTTTACACCACACCTTTTGTTTTGTTTTGAGAAAATATTCTTTGTTCATTGGTAGTGTGGCACGTGAAGCATAAGTCTTCATTAAGAGGTGGAGATTTGGCGTGTTTGCTGCATCAGGGTGCATTTTGCAACAGCAATCAGATCATGCACACTTGCACCGTCCTTTTTTCTTCACGTGAAAAATGGGCATAATTTGAATGAGTTGTAGGTAACAATATTACTTTATACAAAGCTGAGGTCTTCAGAGGAAGAAGTGAAGGTGCAAACTCTGCATGTTTTGTAGCTTATTGTGAGGGGAAAAGAACATTTTTCAAGATAGTCTTTTTCTTCATTTTGAAGGAAAAGTGGAAAAAATGGATTACTTTTTCAGTTGCTGTTGCTTGCGTAACTCAATATACTGACTTTTCCCTGTTTGAGGAACAAAGTAATTGCTTCTTTAACTAAACAGAATAATGAAGAGTTGATTTCAGTATCTGTTTTGTGAGTAACTATCACGGTGATAATGCAGATGCGTCATCTTTACGTGGTTGTTGATGGATCAAGAACTATGGAGGACCAAGATTTAAAACCCAACAGACTTACTTGCACTTTGAAGGTATTTCTGTACTCACATATTAATCCACAGTTTCTCTGTAAAAGAATGGCAGTCTTCTGTGACTAGATTACTTACATAGCATCAGCTCTCATCCCTGTTTTTTTTTTTTCCTCCTTGTTTCTGTTGCTAGTCTGTAATTTTCCTATTTTTTTTTAATAATAAAATCTGCGTGACATTAGTTTGCCTTGCATAAGAACTTCTGTATAGTAAAAACACTTTTTAAGGACATATTGTGGAAAGACACACGAAAAGTGTGTGGAACTTGAGCTGAAGTGTTTCCTGTAATAAGGGATGGAAGAACAACAAACATGCTTTCCTTACATGTCTAGACTTTTTTTTTTTTTCCTTACAGTTGTGTTTTGATGGATTGTGGTTTGAATAGGTGCTAGACAGGAGTTTGAATTGTGTTTCTGCTTCAGACTGTGGAGGACTCGACCTGTACGCCCTTTACTATATGGTCTTCTCTGTTAGCACTAAGCATTGAAATGCTGGGTATTGATGATTTTGTACAGATTAGTGCTTTTTGGTGTATCTTAAACCTCCATTTGAACCAACAGTAATTTAGAACTGTAACAGATGAAGTGAATAAAATGAGGTGTGGCTAGTTTCTGAAATTCACATTGCAATGGAAACGTGGGAGGATGGAGAAGGACGAAAGGGCTAGGGTGAAAGGAAGGAAGGGAAGGGCTCATTTCCCCCTTTTTTTCCCCTCCAACTTTTTTTTTTCCTTTAAATGACACTGCATGATTTGCAAGTACCATCTACTTGTATGTGGAATAGAACTGTATTTAGTTTTTAACAGTCTTAACTTTTCTTTATAGTTATTGGAATATTTTGTTGAAGAGTACTTTGACCAAAATCCTATTAGTCAGGTATGTATAACCATGCAAAAAACAAGTAACTGAAAACTATTTTAGAAGTTAGTTTTAGTTTTAACACTCCAGTAAACTGTTTTCAATTGATGTCCTCCTTCCCATCCCTTCTTCATCAGTGTGATGAACTTCTTGTTTCTGCCTGAACTAATGAAAATAAGAACCTGTCTATTCCCTTTATCCTAAACATAAGTTCTAACACAGGACACTTGCGTATATATATATATACACACACACACACATATATTTTCTAGGTGTTTAGAATTTTAGGCTACTTATTTTTGTACCTTGTTTTAAAAGTACAGGAGACTCAGGAATGGATGTCAACTGATGCGTAGTGTTGTGCTTGTATACTTAAGTAATTCTGATCTGTAAAGAAGTATTAGGCAAATTATAGCAAAAATGTAAATCAACTTATTTTTAAACTTGCTAACAGTTTTGCCTTTTTTTTTTTTCTCTCCTTTTCCAGATTGGCTTAATTGTAACCAAGAGTAAAAGAGCTGAAAAAATGACAGAACTCTCAGGTAGGGAGGTAATTTGTTTGGGTTTTTTTAATTGGAGATCTGTTTTAATCTCTTGCATTGATGTAATCTACCTGCTGAAAGTGAAGTAGTGTTAACATAATATTTTTTATCTGAAAACAGAGCCTTTATTTTGATCTCTTTTTATCTAGAATTGTGATTACATGCTTGTTTGTGATCAAGCTTTATCCAGATTGCAAATAAAATGTTTTGTTTCCCCTATAGTTAATGTCTCGACCTGTTTGTTAATTTTGTATTTTGACATTCGTGTGTCCTGTGAGTTCTGACCAGATGTTCAGAAGCAAGGTTTCTTTGGTTCCTGCCTTCTGCCTCTAGCAGTCCATGTGGCTTCAGAGATGAAGTCTTAACTTTTTCTCTTTATTCAGCTGTAAAACTGGAGCAACTTTACTGAGGAATTTGAGGATCAATCAATCCTTGAACAGTACTTTGAGGATACCACAGGAAACTCAACTCTGTTTCTGTTGAAACACTTTGTGAGACACTTCACACTCATATTAAGTGCTTAATGATATGCAACAGTGATTTATTCTTTTTGGCTTCTTAAAGTTTCTGAAAATTTTGTGCTTGTAGAGTAAGTGTCTTCCTGTTAATACATTGTTACATTGTTTTCTACATTCTGATCAAGAGTTCAATTTTTAAGGAGAAACATAGAGTTACAAGTTACAGCTTGAAAACTGATGTTGTACGACTACTCTTCATTAAATATATTATTTAAATATTTTGATTCTTTTAACTTGTTATTTCAGGTGGATTGGTTTTTTTGCTTACAGGTAACTCAAAAAAGCACATAACTGCCCTGAAGAAAGCAGTGGATATGAACTGCAGTGGAGAGCCATCTCTGTATAATTCCCTAAATTTGGCCATGCAGACTTTAAAGTTAGTATATACATTGAGTTTTTTTGTTTTCATTGTCTTCCATAATCAGTGTAATGATGACTGTGGATTTTTGGAGGGGCAGAGGCAAAGTTTTTTACAAGTAGCAAATTGCATCAGGCTGACCCTAGTCTTTAAAAGGCAGCTTTATCTCCTCTTACAATACAAACTCTCAAAAAGTTAAACGCGCTAGTAGTGCAGAATTTAATTTTCTAACACAAAATGCTTCTATTTAGAGGTGTGCTGCTTATAAAAAGCAACAGTATTTTAAAATGGATTAATGATTTTACGTTGTATATGAATATGGTGATGAGAGACCCTGCAATTATTTGTTACTAGAGGGCTAAGGTATGAGAGAGGGCAGAGTTAGGGGTTCATAATGATAAGAGAACAGGAGAAGCAGCAGCGCTGAATCACAATAATCTGGAAGGGTAAATTTTTGGGTAGAATAGATTTAAAAACTTTTTTTGCTATGTGAGGTGTTGAGATGGGATAAACATTTGTGGAAGACTTAACAAGTAATTATAGCTAGAAACATTGACAGAAGAAAGGTCAATGTCATAAAAAATTATTTGAATGGCTGGTTGGAGGAGTTTTCCGTTAAGAACTAGAAGCAGTTAAAAGTAACAGATTTACACCTATAAACTGATAAGAGATTTTTATTTTAAGAAGTCAGGAAGATTTACTGCAGTGTTGCTAGTTTGAAGGTGAATTTTACCTGTGAGAGTATGGGTAAGGTACAGGGATAATTTAAGCATTAGAGCAAACAATCGAGTAACAACTGCACAATCAAATACCGTATTTCAGTCACTGGAAAGGTTCGGAGTTTGGAAGGTGACATTCCGGTGCTCAGTGAAGGATCTTACCGCAGTCTTTTATAATTTTTAGGGAACTTCATATCACGTCATCTCTGGCTTAGAGTACAGAAGTAAATTAACTATACACTTTCTTTAGGCACATGCCAGGACATACAAGCAGAGAGGTTTTGGTAGTCTTCAGCAGTCTGACGACATGTGATCCAGCCAACATCTACGATCTAATTAAGGTACTGAAGTTGGACCCCTACATTGAACATCTAAGCTACTAGATAGACTAAAAAGACAGTTGCAGTGTCATCCCCAAATAATTTTCATTTAAAACTCTGAACCTTTTTACTGTTTCGTTCTGCATATGAATTTGAGTATGCTTTCTTTTTCCATTTGAAGTGTTTAAAGGCAGTTAAGATCAGAGTGTCTGTCATCGGCCTAAGTGCTGAAGTTCGCGTTTGTACAGTACTTGCCCGAGAAACTGGTGGTATGTATCTGAAATTCCGTATTATACTACTAGTACAAGTTCAAAATCAAAATTAAGTAGCTAATTTGTCGTATATTTATTAATGCATTTTGATATTTGGGGATTAATATTGTGTTGTGCTGGAAGAAAATTTAAGGGTTTCACAAATCTAAGGAATACATAGTATTTACTGAAATTATTATCAGTTGGTAGCTGCATCTCTAGAGAGAAGAAATATATATATATTTTGAAACCTAGTGTTCCACATATAGAGCTACGTGATGTGAAACTTAGTTAATGCAACATACTAATATAAGTTACTACAGTGGTAACTCTTAGAGTATCATTACTGCAGTGTAATGTTGGAGAAAAACCTGTGGACCTTCATACCTAATTAGAGGTTCTGGTGTCACTGATTTTAAAACATGTCACTTTCAGTAGCATTAACAGGACTGTTTTTTTGGAGCAGGGTTAGCTAAATTATTTTTCTGTCATTTGGAGAATGTTTGTATTTCTTACCTGCTCATAATCTCAGAGTAAGGGATTTCTTTTTTTCATGACAGGAACATACCATGTTATTTTAGATGAAAGTCATTATAAGGAACTGCTGATGCATCATGTTAGTCCTCCACCTGCCAGTTCAACTTCTGAGTGCTCCCTTATTCGAATGGGTAGGATATGGCTTTGTTAAAGTTCTAGCACAAGACTTGTGACTATTGTGTTTTTCTTTTTTTTTCATTTTCTGTATTAAAGCCATACAAACAGTTAGAGGCTTAGTAAAGACATTGCACAATTGTTTTTTTTTTTATTTTAACTTTCATTTTGCTAAGCAGATATCAGTTTTCTTGATGTTTTTCCTGCAAAGTAGTAAATTTTTAAATAAAGTTAAGAGTTACAACAAATAAGACAAATTATTCAACTGCAGTTGGAAACAATAAATTGGAATGATATTGCTTGTACAATAATTGGTATAAATGTAATACTTAGAAGTGAAGGTTGAAAAACTATTTTGTTTCTCCCTCTGTTTTTTTTTCCCCGCAGGAGGCAACTGTTGTAAGCTTAATTGCCTGTAAAAGCCATCTGTTTGTCCATGTAGTACATGTTTGTTAGGAGCACTGTTGTGGTGTTCTTTCAACAAATGAATTAGGTACCTTTTCTTCTCCTGATGTATTTCTCAATAAACTTAAGCCTGGAGTTAAACCAGAATAAGAACTGAAATGCCACAAATTACAGCATTGATTTTTCACTTTCATCCACCTGTTTTCACAATAAGAATGTATGTATTTTTATGTGTAGATTTGAATACTGAAGAGATTTACTTGTTATAGTTAAAGCCTGAGCAGCAGTCAGAAAAATTAACTGCCCTTTTGACACGAGCTGTAAAAAAAATAAGTCGTAGAAAGAGTGGTATGTGTTACAGCCTCCATAAAGTGAGGCTGTCATATACTGCACTTGGAAGGTGAATATACACTTGGTGTCTGCATATAAAAATATTTTCCCCTTAATTAGAAACCATTGTTCAAGTGAAGATTCATGTAGTGCTCTTCCTGCTTTCCTGCTGTTGCACATAATTTTGTTTTTAGCTCTTCTTCCGAAATGGAATTCCAGTGAGCTTCAGTTAATATGAAGTCTATGAAAAGATTTTTTTTCAGTTGGGAGAACTACAATGAGGAATTTGTTGGTGGATGTAGGTAGAGACCTTTAGGAAGAATTTGACACCTAGTAAGAGTGTATTAGTTCTCCTATAATAACAAAAAAGAGATAGCCCTTAATGTTTAGAATAATCTTTGAGATTCTCCACTGAAGTAAAAAACTGAAAGATTACTTGCGTGTTTAAAATTGGTAATATGAGATGTTTTTCTCTTTAGGTTTTCCTCAGCATACAATCGCTTCTCTGTCTGATCAAGATGCAAAGCCATCCTTTAGCATGGCGTAAGTAGAGCTTATTAGAATTCAGTGAACTGATTAGAATTCAGTGATGGATAGTCGTATTTAGAAAGTCTGCTTTTCAGTGAAAATATTGCAAAGTAACAGGAAAAAAATAGTAAGTAATGTCTTGTGACTTCTCAGTACAAATTTTACTTCCATTTGCACATCGAGTGTGTGGCCATAGGTACCTCTGTTAAATATGCTTTTTAAAATATACGTTTAAAATTTTTTTGAGGTAAATGGCTTTTAATTGTGTCGTGGAATGATTAGAACACAAGTGTGCTAGACGGTATTAAAGTAATTACTACTAATTTTACTTGCCTTTCTTGATTCAAGTATTTTTATGATTATGAAGATAAAGATGAGGACAAAGGGTATTTTTAATATATTTACTAATGTGACTTTAAAGGGAAGTTTAAAATAGAGGCCTCGTTTGATTAGCGAAGCAGTGTTCTTCTGCATGAAAGGAATCTATTTCCAGGGCTGATAGGACAGTTTGAATTTTCAGAAGGAAACAGCGTCTGCTGTTTGAAAGAATAAGTACTAATGTGCGTCTTAAAGTCAATACAGAATATTTGTATGTGTGTAAGTAGAAACATTAATGCTGTTATCTTTCATAACTTTATTTTTTTTAAAGATGTGTTTGGTTCCTTTATGTGGAAAACGTGGTTTGTTCTGTTTCTGTGGGAAACCCTATCAATTACTTTCTGATACTTCCACATGTGTGGAACTGTTGCATGGAAGCTACTGAAACTTTTAAAACTGTTTGTTGCAAGAACTATGTAGTATTTGTAGTTATGTAGTATTAGGGTGTTATTTCTTAGGTATTAAATTGTCTCTCTCTACTCTAGGCAATTGGAAAACAACAGTGAGCCAGGTCTTACACTGGGGGGATATTTCTGCCCCCAGTGCAGAGCCAAATACTCTGAACTTCCTGTAGAATGCAAAATCTGTGGTGAGTAGCGAGAAACGGTGAGCAGGTGTGTTAGAGGTAAGAGAGGTAAAGGGTAGAAAAATTAAACTAAGAAAGTAAAAGCTAGCTCATCTTTAAGAAGCCTGCGTTCCTGTGTCCTCGGATATGAGCTTTGTATAAAGGACTTTCAGGACTAGACCTGTAACAGTAAAGGTGAATCATATTCCCTAGTGTAATGTTATATACCAAAAGCCCCAAAGCAAAGCAGGGGAAGAAGGGACATTCACGTATGAATGGTCACAATTTCCTCAAGAATCCTAATTTAATAGACACACCAATGTTTCAGACTTCTCAATGCAGCACAATGAAGACAGGGTGCTTCGGAGTAAAAGGACAGAAGTATCCCCTCACCTCTGGGAGTACGTGGGTGAAAGGTTTCGAAGTTGAACGCAAGGTCAGCTGCACAGTGACACATGAAAGGCTGTAGAGTTCTAAATGGAAGCCCTTCAGTCTTGCACATGTTAATAGACTGTACAACCAGTGGTGCCTCCATCCTACTTAACGAGGGCAGATGGGAAGATTAGCATTTTTTATGGTATTTATATTGTGTGAGCAACAGCTGTCCTTCTGTTAGCTTGTACAGCCATATGACTAAAACATGCTCAATGTTATCAAGATGCATGTATTTGTCAAGAGGATGAAATAATTCTAGTTTCAGGTCACCTTATCCTAGTTTTATGCTAAGGTTTTCATATCAGCATGAATTTCATTTCAGCAAGGTAATAGTGTAATTTGAGAAATCCTATGTATGGGCAACAGATTCTCCACAGCTGCAGCAGTCAGCAGAAGAAGAGCTCGGAAGTTTATGCTCCTTGTGAGTGAGCAATGAAGAAGTCTCTGCCAGCCTGCGCCTCAGCTAACACTAACCTGTTGTCATCTTTTAACCTCAGCTGGTAACTAAGCACCACACAGCTGCTCACTCACTGCCCCCTGGTGGGATAGGGGAGAGAATCAGAAGGGTAAAAGTGAGAAAACTTACGGGCTGAGATAAAGACATTTTAATAGGTAACAGAAAAGCCATGCACACAGCCAAGCAAAGTACGGAATTCATTCACTACTTCTCAGCAGCTATCTCCATGAAAACAGGGCTCCATCATGTGTAACAGATGCTTGAGAAGACAGATGCCATTAACTCTGAATATCCTCCCCCTTCCACCTTCTTCCCTCAGTTTTTATTGCAGATCACAACATCATATGGTATGGAATGTCCCTTTGGTCAGTTGGGGTCAGCTGTCCCAGCTCTTTCCCCTCCCAGCGTCTTGTGCATGTCCAGTCCACTCGCTAGAGGGGTGCTGTGAGGCAGAAAAGGCCTTGACTCTGTGCAAGCACTGCTCAGCAGTAACTAAAACACCCCTGTGTTATCAACACTGTTTCCAGAACAGATCCAAAACATAGCCTCCTACAAGTTACTATGAAGAAAATTAACTCTATCCCAGCCAAAGCCAGCAGAGCTGTATTAGCTTAAAGGGGGCTATGGTGTGGCTTCGGCAGTAGGCTACAGTAGAGCTTTCTGGCTGGGCACCATTTTAACTGGTCATGTGAAACAGCAGAAACCGTCATTGCCAAAGAGGAGGTGTGCATTTAGATTTAATTAGAAGACTCTCCTATGGTTGCATTTTGTTTACGGCATGATGCCATAGTTTAGCCCTGCTTGGGACCAAACTACGCAGTCTCTCTCTCACTCCCCAACCCTCTGAGGGAATGCAAGGGGGAGATGATACAAGAAAAGGGCTCAAGGTTTGAGATAAGGACAGGGAGAGATTCTTAAAGTTACCGTAGGGGCAAAACAGACTCGATCTGGGGAAAACTATTTCTTTACTGTTAAAACCATGAGAAAGAGAACAAAGTAACTTCTCCCCCACCCCTCCCTCTCCCACACTTATCATCTCTACCTTCTTCCCCCACCCGCCCCCGAGCAGCACTGAGGAAGAGGGAATGGGGGTCAGTTCATCACGTGTCACTTTACGCTGCTCCTTTGGGCGAAGAACTCCTCACTTTCCTCCCCTGCTCCAGCCTGGTGTCCCTCCCACGGGTACAGCCCTTCGTGAAACTGCTCCGGCGTGGGTCGTCTCTTCCTCGGGGTGCAGTCCCTCAGGAACGGCTGCCCCAGCACAGGCCCTCCAGGGGCCACAGCCTCCTTCAGGCACCCGCCTGCCCCGGCGTGGGGCCCTCCCCGGGCTGCAGGGGGATCTCTGCTCCGGCGGGGCCTCCATGGGCTGCAGGGGCACAGCCGGCCTCACCATGGCTGCACCTCGGGCTGCAGGGGAATCTCTGCCCGCAGCAGCATCACTGCTCCGCCTCCTGCTTCGCTTGCCTTGGCGCCTGCAGCCGCTCCTCTCACCAGAAATCCTTCACGAGCGGCTCAGGCAGACGCCTCTCCGCTTCCCTTCACACCTCCTCTCCTCTGCACTTCATGCAGCCGGGCCGGGCCCAGTTGGGCCCAGTCGGCCGCCCGGCGGGAGGCCAGAGGGTGAGGGCCGCAAGGCACACAAGGCTCGCGCCCCCTGCCCCTGCTCCAGCTTCTTTGCATCTTCTCTTATTTGTTTTTTTTTTTTTTTTTCCTTTTTTCCCCCTTATTAAATACGTTATTGCAGAGCCATTATCTCAGAACATTCTGCTAGCAATTGGCTCGGCCCTGGCCAGTAGCAGGTCCGCCCTAGGCCTGGCCGAGTCCACTGGACAATGGCGAAACTGCTAGAAGGTTCTTACAGGAGCTGTCACTGTAGCCCCCCCTCACTAAATAAAACCAAGGCACATGAGGATTAAAAACTTGCAAACATTACAACTGTACATTATAAATGTACTTCTAAAGACAAGTTAAACTTTAATTAGAAATTTGGGCAATTTGCTTATTCTTTATATTTGGATTTAATTCTTGAAATGATTATAGGTTTGGATTATGGAAGCTAACGAACAAATAATGTTATGGGTTTTATTTCTTAAAAGCTGTGAACCACTGACTGATTAAAAAAAATCTTTTCCTTTTTGCTTTGTTTAATACAGAAAGGCTTTTCAGGAAGTCCTTTCTTATAATAATTTTCGTGTCTCTTTTTTTGCAGGTCTTACATTAGTGTCTGCACCTCACCTGGCTCGATCTTACCATCACTTGTTTCCATTGGATGCCTTTCAGGAAGTTCCTTTGGAAGAATATCAGGGGGAACGGTATGCAAGTCATGTTTGTGATCATAATGATACTTGTGGACCCTGTAATTTTTTGATCATGAAAGTAAGAATAGCTCACAGGAGCCTCTTTGCTGCTGGAGACATTGTTGAATGTTTGGGTGTTTTGGGGCACCTCTGACAATAAGAAATATTTGTAGTTCCCATTAACAGTTATCCTGTGTGTTCAGCTGAATAGCTGAAATAATTGCTGTCAATTGTTATTATGCGTGAGATGTTTTTTAAACACCATTTTACACAATCCTGACATCTTTTTCAGTTAAAATACACAATTTTGCTTTTAGGTGTTGTCAAGGCTGCCAGGGAGAAATGAAGGATCAAAATGTAAGTATGTTGAACTGCATTGGAATTTGCGTTGAGGAGTGTGAGAAGTAGAGATGATCCTTTAGTATAGTCTTATAAAGACCAGCAAAATATTTGTGGAAGTTTATCTCATGGTTAACTAGAGTTCTCCGTTATGGAGTCATGCCTTTTAGACAGCAAAGGCTATACAGGCTTGGTAATGGACTCGCTAGAGAGTTGCCTAAGTAAGCTTCCCCTCTTAGCCATTTGGAAGTATTTACTGTGACTCAGGTATGCCCTTTGGATATACTTGCTGTTAGAAATTTTAATTCAGTTGGGTTTCTGTGATATGAGCAATATATTTAGCCTATTTACAGTCTTGATGACACAACTGTTGCCCTGCTGTAGTACTGTGATGGTGATAATTTTTTTTCTAATTTGTCTGATGTCTTTTTCTATCTTTTCCACACAGGTTTACATATGTAAAGTGTGTCAGAATGCCTTTTGCGTGGAATGCGATATGTTTATTCATGATTCTCTGCACTGCTGTCCTGGCTGTATTCACGAGCACCCTGCTCCGCTAGCTGTATGATTTACAAATTGTATCTATGTCATTCTTGCATAAATCTATTTTGTTTATTCAGCTATAGATTTCACAGAGGCACCTCAAAACAAGAAGGACCTAGATGATGACATAAGGATGAACACTGGCTTGGGAGCAAACTTTTAATTTTTACCTAATGTGTAACTGATTTTGTTACTGTTAATATATTCCTGATTTTTCTGTACCTGATTTATTTTCCTTGTTCTTGACTGAAAAGGTCTGGCTTTTTCTCAGTGTTATTATGGGTAACATGTATATTTGTAAATGTGAAAGTGATAAAACTGGTTTGTATGATAATGTGGCAATTTCATCTTTTTTCATGATTTGTTAAAAAAAATAAGCCCTGGTAATATATTTTATATATCAATTTGTTACAAGCTCTTGGTTTTGGTGAATGGTGGCGTTCTATATATATCAAAGTATTTTTTGTAAGAATTTAACAAGGATGTTTTGCCCAATTAGTTGGGGATATTTCAAATATTGAGTATTGTAGCCATTCACTTTCAAATACAGCTGTTAAAAATGTGCTGAAAACACGTTTTAGGTTTTAATGGTAGAACGTCAAAAGTAACTGAATTCTATTACTTTTGTGTCTGTAGTTGTGTGGTAACTCAGTCACTGGTGTATCTGGCTTAATTTTTAAAATTGTGACCTTTGTTGTCTGATTAGGAACAGTGATAATCGAATGTAACCACTGAATCTTAAAAGTGCAAACAAAAAAGCAAAACCCTATCTTAAGTTAGTTCCTTGTTTTTCACACTCACCATATATAAACAATACATCCTGCTCTTCAGTTTTCACAGGGAGTCTTCATTTAAATTCCTTTAAATACACAAATTTTCTATTGTTAACATAGCTCCTTCTGTGCCTTTTCTACTATCTTTGACTGCAGGCTGGCTAGAAGGCAGTAATTCTATTGTTTTGGCAGGAAAAGTACTGTTTCAGCATCTGTGTTTCATTTTGTGCCAAGTCAAACAATCCCTATAAACCCTTTGAGCTATCAGGTGATTGCAGTGGCTGTTACTGTAAGGGTGTCCTAAAAACTAGCAGAAAAAGGATACGCTCCTGGGTTTTGGTGTGGTCTAGTAGGCCATTCCAAACGAAAGGAATGCTTTAACATCTGGCTCTTAGATATTCTGATAGTGGTGACAGCTTTGTGATAGGACACTTTCTGATAATATTTTCATCTTCACAATCAGCATTTCCTAATGGAAAAAAAATGTTTTGTCAAAACATTTAAAATCTTTTCTAACCTAGCTTTTTCTCTTGCTAAATACCAAAATAACATCCTTGGAATAAAAGCTGTGTAGAAGTTCTGGCTGTATAGTCCGTTATCCGCTTGTGATCTGAGTAATAATTTGTCTTGTACTTTTCTCATTGGGGAGGAAGAGCAGTTCAAACTAGGTCCTGAAAAATCAGTATTGGGGCAACAGTTCTCTGATGTGTAAAGAATTTCAGCTGTGGCCTTTGTATTTAAAGCAGCATGGAGGAAATACTTACTTCATCTGTGCTCTTTGGGATTCACTGGATCTCAAGTCTCCTTTGAAGCTACAGCCTGCTTAATTCTTGTTCTTGTATTTTCTTGTTTACTGGATCTGCCAGAAGATTAGTCATTCAGTGAGCTTACGAGCAGGCTAGTGAGAAATTCTTACACTTCCTGAAGATCTTGCATAATACAGCTGGAACACAAAGTGTTGAGGGAAGAGACAAACAAAAATATCCTGTGGTGGAGTTGAGGACACAACTGTGCCAAGAAGTTTGAATCTGAAAGGCACAGTGAGACTAGAGAGCGCACCGCTGTTTGGACTGAAGGGGATTTCGGAAAGGTGAGTGCCCTTTTGTTAGCCATCCACTTTATACTTTCCTTGCAGAAATAAAAGTTACCATCTGTATTAATTGTCATAACTAATTTCCAAGACCAGACATGGTGAAAGTGTATTAATTAAAATATGAGTAAAAGAAATGTCTGGTTTTAGTTTTGCATAACAAGTGCAGCTCTTGAAGAACTTAAATGGTGTCCTAGCCTGTCAGATGCAATATGAGGAACAGTTTTAATTCTAGATTGTGATGTAGCTTGGGGATGAGAAAATGCCGTGAAGTACTAACTCTGAAGCACTACTGGATTGTGCAGGCTCCTGGCTGAAGGAATGAGAGAAAGTGAATTTTATTTTAAAAGTCATCAAATTTGAATGAGGATCATGGTTCCATATTTAGGAAAAATAAACATGGTGTCAATAGTGGAATTTTTAAAAGTAATTTTTCAAAATATAATAGAGCTTGAAGACTTTTTACAACTTTTGTGGCACTTTTTTGCTTTGGGATTACAAAGCACTTGAATTGCTCAGCGTACAATTTCCTATGAGAGGAGAATGTGATTTTTATAACCACTGAAAAAGAGTAAAAACAATGGACTGGAGATTTAGAATCGCCTTCTTAGGGATGAAATTGTTTAGTAAATATAAATCTCTTAAGATCCCTCAATTATGTGAGAAAATAAAGCTCTTTGGAGGTGGGGGGAGCAGAATTTGACTATATGGAGCTGAACTGCAGCCACATTTGCTGTGTTCTAAACCATCACATAGCAAAATATTTCCTATGGTTGTCTTACCCCAGTACTAGTAACAACAAAAAGCTACTGCTTCTACAAGATAAGCTATATTTGAGAAGACTAGTGTAAATATAAAACATGTAATAAAGCCACTTGATTGGAGAGAAGTATTGACCATGTGAGTTTGGCAATAAATTTCTTTGCCAAATTAATTTCATTTTGTGATTATGAAATCACAGTTCTCATGAAGGACTGTGCAGTTCCTGCTAGTCACTACTTACATTGAAAAGTGTTGAAATTTTAAAATACTCTAAAATTCTTGCTGTGTTTTTTTTTCTGTTTCTCAATTCTACTTCCCATCTTTCATTTGTCATTGTATGTTTTGCCACCTGTTTTCTCCTAATTTAAGGAGATCTTAAAAATGTGCTAGCAACATTAAGTCATGGCTTTGAGTGGGAAGATTGAGATTATAGAGGCGTGTTGGTTTACTGAGGCCATTGTGGGTTTTTAGGATCCTAAGAGGATGAACCTCTTAGAATCCGCCACTTACCTGTGTCATCTTGCTCAAACCTTACCTGTTTATTTCTCTTCCCTCCGTTTTTGTTGTAAAGACTTCAGGATACTTGCTATTGTTGCTGTAAGGGCAGTGGTCAATCAGAGTTAGCAGAAGTCTCAACTTGGCTAGTGAGATTTAATAATACATCTGTTTATACCAACTCTACAGTTATCTTACAGTATTCTTAGTAAGGTGATTTCAAATGTTTGTAACCTGTAGAAAGGCGTGTTATTAAGGTAACAGAGGTGATGACTGAATGTTATCTAAAACATGCAGGTAATATAAACTGGTAGTCTTCCTTGTCTTTTCAGAAAACGTCTGCCAAAGAGGACCCTACAGTGGAGATGAATGACAATGAAATACATGAGCTGAATCCTTCTGCATTGCAAGCTCATTTCCTGCGTGCAGCCTTTGATTTTTCACAAGACTGCCAAAAACACGGAGGCAGAATTCCCAGAGGTCTGTGAACAGCTGCAGGAGAGTTACAACCCTACCATGGGAAATGAACCCAATAGGTTAAAGTCCTTGTCCTATACATCTCATTCATCATGGCCTTTGACGGAAAGGGCAGCTGCTGGATTTTACCACACTCTTGTTAAATCCAGCATGCACGGTTTTTTCTGTGCGTTAGTTGTATTTACTACGGTGAGATGTGCCCAATACAAACAGCACAATAACTTTTGTCCCACTTGTGAATTTGTCCTGGGCAAAGAGGTGGGTAGTATTTCAAAGTATGACACAGGTGTTCAGAAGTTGGAGAAGAATCCAGCAGGGCACAGCTACAGGTACAGTGCGGAGCATGCAAGGCGGCAGTCCTTCGACAGGTGGCCAATCTATGCCATAGGAGCAAAGCCCCATGTGCTGGCCAGAGCCAGGTTTTTCTCTAGAGATAATTGGAAGCAATGCTTGAAGAGATTTCTGGTTTGATTTATAAAATGATGCAAGTCTACTTCCAATACTTGAATGAGTATGACTTTTTTTTTTTCCATGCCACTCATCATTTTGAGATATATTTTATCCCCCATAAATGCTTTTTTTTTTCTGTGCTGAAGAACATAGGCAACTCAACCATTCCTCATGCAGGTGTTCCACATTTTTTACGATCTTCGCTGCTCTCCCATGCACCTTTTCCTGTTCTAATATAATATTTTTTGAGTTGAGGAGATCTCAATCACATGTGTTGTTCAAGATGTGCATTAATTGTAGGTTTGTACAGTGGCATAATTATAACTTTTTTTTCTGCTTGTTTGTCTGCAACAGATGCCAAGCTTACAGATCTGGTATCTCTTCCTCTTCCCCAAGGGTGCAGATTGCTTTTTAAAGATTGGCATTATGTTTTCCTCACTCAGCCATAATCTACTGTGTAATTGCTTTGGTTTTTGATCCACCTTCTGCTATATTGTTCCCCTGGTTTAAAGAACAGGAACTTCCCTGAATTCTTCTGCAGTGAACATTAATGTAAATACTGCAGAGACTGTCACTTCCAGTCCTCTGCAATTGCACTGGCCTGAAATTCCAGCCTGTAGAAAATCTTTGTTGGTTAGTTTGATTTTATTCTGAGATATCATTAAGATCTGTTATTCCTTTTCCTTCTAGCACTGTTTACTCAATTTTCCCTATTTTATGTACTGCATTATAGCATATGACTGACCTGTCTGTCTTCCATCACATTTATGCTGACTATCAATACGTTAACTTAGGGACAGAAAGTCTAGTTCTCCCATCTTATTCCATTTTTTTCTAGAATTATTCATTACTTAGCTTTTACAAATAACCTGTCTAGCTAGAATGCAAAATTCAAAAATAGCCAACAATGAAGACAAGTTTTTTCTACCAAGCCTGTACAATTTCTCAGATTTTTTCTGAAGTTTTATTTCAATAGAAAGATCTACCTTATATTTTCACTTTTGGATCCACACCAAGTTTAGACCCAGACATGACCCAACTGAAAATAAGTGGAAATCTAAAGTGTTTTGTAAACCTTTTTAGATTCAGTTGCTATAATCTAAGAAAAAAAGGCTACTCTTAGCTACAGATTTTGGACCAATGGTGTACTTGTGGTTACGTGGCTAGAGTGTGAGCAAGTGTGTGCTTATCTCCAAAATCTGTAACTCTCTATGACCTTATAGGGGTCTTCCAGTACCTCAAGGGGGCCTACAAGAAAGATGGGGAGAGGCTGTTCAGTAGGGCCCGTTGTGATAGGATGAGAGGTAATGGTTTTAAAATAGAGGGAGGTACATTCAGATTAGATATAAGGAACAAATTTTTTACAATGCGAGTTGTAGAGCACTGGCCCAGGTTCCCCAGAGTGGTGGTGGATGCCCCATCCCTGGAAACGTTCAAGACCAGGCTGGATGAGGCCCTGAGCAGCCTGATCTGGTTGGGGATGTCCCTGCTCCTTGCAGGGGGATTGGACTAGATGACTTTTGAAGGTCCCTTCCAACTCTAACCATTCTATGATTCTGTGTTGTCTGACAAGTTTGTCACCCAGTGGGCAACAAGCCAATCTCACATACTGAGCCATGGCAATTTTCATAGTCTTTTCTATGAACCTTAAATGGCCATTAGAGTGCCGTGGATTCAGATAACACCGATGGGTCCCTTCCATTATATGCAGAATCATTATTTAGTAAAATAAGGTTATCAATTCTTCTATTCTCTTAATTTCTTACCCTAAAGAAATCAGCATATATACAAAGATATATTATCAATCCTATTGTCCCTAATAATGTGAGAAAATACAAGCTTAGTTCCCCTTGAATACATTTTACATGGATTATCGATTCCACTCGAGTCCAAGAGCAGTTCATTTAGTTCTGGATCAGCTTCAGTTTCAGTGGTGCAGTTTCTCTTGACGTTCACTTTCCTAGGGGGGTGTCTTTCACTCGTGTAATGGATCCAAGAGTCTATCCCTTTCACTCTAATAGCTGTGGGAGTAATCAACAATACTAAATACGGTCCCTTCCAACATTCTTTCAGAGGTTCATCTTTCCAGGTTCAAATGTAGACCTGGTCTCCTGGCTGAGGTACCCTCTCATTCAGATACTTCTGAAGAGAAGACAAAGTACACCCTAATGACAGCAAATACTCAGTATCTCGTCTCAATTAACGAGCATTTGATCACTCTTCCCTGTTAATTTATTTACAGGATATAGTTTTCCATGCAAAATTTCAAAAGGACTAACTCCTTCCCTAACTCTAGGAGTAATTCTGATTCTTAGTAATGCTATAGGTAGAATTTAGATCCATTTCATTTGAGTTTCCTGATACAGTTTTGAAATTTGCCTTTCTAAAGTTTGATTCATTCATTTTACTTTCCCACTGGCTTGTGGCCGCCAAGAAGTATGCAAATCCCAATTAGGTTCCAAAAACTGAGGAACATCCTATATAATTTTCTCAGTAAAGTGGGGCCCATTGTCTGACTAATCCCTCAGGAATGCTGAATCTAGGAATTATTTCTTTCAACAGTATTCAGACTACTTCTCTAGCTTTGTTGGTCTGACACAGGAAGGCCTCTGACCATCCAGAGAAGGTATCTACTAATATCAATAAGTATTTTAATTGTTTACATCTAGGTAATTCAGAGAAATCTATTTACCAGTATTCCCCTGGAATCTGTCCCCTTTTAAGTTGTCCCGGAGGAGGTCTTTTTTATATTTTTGGGTTGGTTTTGTGGTATATCATGCACTGTTTCACAATTACGTTTGCCAGTCTTTGCATTTTTTGTTCTACGGCATGTAATCTGATATTTGTTACTACTGCATCTGCCCTCATATGGGTTTCTTGATGAGTGCTTTTTATTAATTCTCTTATTAGTGGGGCTGTAACTATTACTTGTCCAGTATCAGTAGTCAACCACCCATCATTAGCCTTAGTACAATTTCAAAGTTTTACCAGTTAATCATCCTTTTCTGAATATGTGGTGGCTCAAATGAAATTCTTCCTGTTGGGATTAAACCCCCCCACTATGGAATCTCTCAAGGCTACCATTTTTGCTGTCTCATTCATAGGAGAGAGGCTATCCTGCATTTTCCTTCCACTCCAATTCCAATTTTCTTTTGCCCTGTGAAATCTTAAAAACCAGTTACTCTACAGTTGTTTGTGCAATTTGGGCTTTCTTTTGACATACTTTGTACCCAGCAAGTCCCAAGAAATTTAGCAGCTCAACAGTAGCCCTTTTGCACTCTTGTTCTGCAACTGTTCCTACCAATATGTCATCTATGTACTTTGGTAAGGTAATGGAAGGACGCTTACCTTGCCAGTCTTCTAATTCCTTCGCCAGTACCTTACCCAACAGGCTGGTTTTGAATGCTTGGGGTAGTCTGGTCCAGCAGAGTTGGTCTTTTCTTCCCGTAGTTGGACTTTCCCATTCAAATGCAAACAACTTCTGACTTTCCTCTTCCAGAGGTATACAAAAGAAAGCATCCTGCAAAAGGAAGCATCCTTCAGATCTAACACTGTAAAATAAACATTTTTTTCAGGTTTTGATGGTGAAAGAGTCTATGGGTCCAGAACCACCGGATGCACATCAACCATAATTCGGTCAACTTCTCTTATAAAAACCAATACTCCTGTGTTCAGGGTTTTCTGACAAGCAAAATTGGAGTGTTTTTTTCAGATTGACATTCTCTTAATAATCTATACTGAATAAAGTCATTTATCAATGGATACAAGCCTACTCTGGCTTCCAATTTAATAGGATATTGTCTTTTTCTTACTGGTTGTGCTCCAGATTTCAATTCAACTTTTACCAGTACAGCATTTCTCACCGTTTCTGGTATCGTGGCTACTCATACTGTAGGTATCACTGCATCCAGGATCTCCTCAGGGGTGTTCATATCGTCCTGTAGCTTTGCAGTCAATAAACAAAATTGTGCTTTTCAGGCAGTTTCTTTTGGTAGATGTAACTCTCTTGATTTATCAGAAAAGGTTATTTGTGCTCTTAATTTACGAAGTAGGTCTCGCCCTAGGAGAGGAATGGAGCATTCTGGCATGTAAAGAAACTAATAAGTTACTTTTTTCTCTTCAATTTTACATTCCATTTGTTTCAAAAACAGTTTCAGAGCTTGCTTTCCTGTGACCCCAACAATAGGCATATTTACATTGCTTAAAGGTCCCATACAACTAGTCACTACAGAACGGGTGGCCCTACTACGCATTAGAAAATGTATTATTTCATTCCCCAGCTTAACTGGAACCAGAGGATCCGCTGGGGAAATTTTAATAGATTCCTCTGGTCCACTTCAGTCTAACACAATCTCCACGTTAACCTAACAGCTTTCTCTGCCTCTTTTTCTTTACCATTCAAAAGATGATGACACCCTTTCTTCCAAGGACCCTCCCTTTTTACTACAGGCACATTGACTCGTCCCTAAAGGGGTCCCACAGCGACCTCCACTGTTACCTCCACGATCTCTGCCTCTGAATCCTGCTTGTACACTCTCTTGTGCACTCTCTATTCCTCCTCCCGGTTATAATATACCTTATATGCAATCGACATCAAATTGTCACTCCGTTCACACCAGCCACTTTCTGCAGTTTCTTTCTAATAGCGGATGGTGACTGACCAATAAACAACATATTAAACAGTTTCATATTACCAGCATACTCCGGATCCAAATCTGCCCATTTTCGAGCCATTTCACACAATCTTTCATAAAATGCAGATGGAGTTTCCTTGTGTCCTTGTGTGGTGGTTTAGCCTGAGTTACCACACAGTTTCTCACTTACCCTCTCCCTCCCCAGCGGGAATGGGGGAGAGAATTGGGAAGAAAGGAAAACTCCTGGGTTGAGGTGAAGACAGTTTACTAAAATAGCAAAGGAAAACTACAATAACAACAGAATATAAGGATATTAAAATATACAAAATGAACAATGCATGTTTTCTCACCACCTGATGTCAAGGCCATCCCGAGCAGCCATCATGGAAACGAAACCAAGCAGCAAGCAAAGGAGCAAAAAATGGGGCCAGCAAGGTGGGGGGAACGATGCCGGCGAACGAGAGAGAGATGGATGCCAGGAAGGCAGATACCCGCCCTGGCCAGCCCCCACTGAGCATGACGTTTATGGCATGGAATACTCTCTTTGGCCAGTTTGGGTCAACTATTCTGTCTGTCTCTCTCCCAGCTTCCTGCATCTGCACATTAGTCAGAGTTGGAAAGCCAGACAGTGTCCTTGGTCTCATTCACAACAACTCCTATCATCAGGGTGTTTTGTCAACATTCTTCACACACAAAATCCAAAACACACCAGCTACTGAGGGGAAAATTAACTCCATCCCTGCCGAAACCAAGACACCCTGCCTTATTTCATGCAGCTTAGACAAAATTTTGAGCTTTTCCCATCAAAACATACATGCCATTAGGATCATTATTCAACAGTTTAAATTTCTTTCTGATTTCATGATTATTCATAACATAAAGAACAAGTCAACATACAGCACTTCATCCCGTTTACTCATCTATCTACAGAAAAGCATTAGTTGCAATATAGTATTATAATTTAGAGTGCCATTTTTTGGCCATTTTTCGTCATCTCCTAATCTGTACATGGGCTACGACTGATTACAATATGGAAAGAGTTTATTTTTAGTTAGAGGATCCCCTCCAAATTTTTGCCAGTTTCAGGATGCATCCCAGTGGAGTGCAGAGAGGTATCTCGGTAGAGGAAGCTGAACCCATTTTATCACTTCCTAGGAAGATTTTCATTGATCAGGACTTCATGCATTCAGCATAAGGAGGATATTCCTTGTTCCTCTCATGCTTCTAGAGACAGAAGTTACAGATAAGCTCCTGCTGCAGTCCTTTAATGAAACCTCTTATGCAGAGCAATCCCAACACAGACACTGATACAGAAACAAAATCAGATTCCCACTCACCGAGATCTCCATCTCTGCAGTTCCCGGTTGCTTAAGCCCAATTCTATTTCAGAAGATATCCATTGTCCTTGCCTAATGGAAAATTTCATAAAAACTGTTGTATATCATCTACATGCAAGCAAGAAAGATACAGTGCAGTGTTTTGCTTGTGGTGGATGTCTGGGAAATTGGGAAGATGGTGATGATCCTTGGAGAAAACAAGCTAAATGGTTTCCTGAGTAACTTGACTGACTGGCCTAGAAATATTTCTAGATGTACAAAAAGGTTGATTTGTTTTGACATCTCTTTTTTTCCTCAGCAATGATGCTGGAAAGCAAACAAACCCTCACCTCACGTTTTTGTCTTCAACTTTGTTATATTCAAACAATTGATTTCAGCAGATCTTTACTTATAAGAACTGAACAGTATAAGCCTGCTACCTCTAACCTGGTAATTATTTTATATATATTGTTTTACATACTTTCTAGAGATCTTCCATGGGCTTTTCATGGAGATAATGAATCAGCCGGCTGATTATTCTCTCAGATAGCCACTATGTTGCATGAGCAATGCTGACAGCATCAAAAAGTTTGCCTTTGTTTCATTGTCCTTCTGTTGTGAAAAATCCCGAGTATGTGCCTCTTAATAACTGAAACATTGCTTCCAGAATTTTGGTTGGAATTAATGTTCAGGAATAATGTTATAGTTGAAGGTGTTCCTGCTAACTGCAGGAGGGTTGGACTAGATGACTATTAAAGGTCCCTTTCAACCGAAACATAGATTGTGCTTTTTTTTTTTATAGGTCTGAATTCCTTCAGAGTAAGAAATTGAGTGAGAAAATTAAAAAATACATTGAAACCTACAATGGACTTATTGTAGTGGTGATAATCTTTTAATCTATTTCAACCTTCCTTTATAGTGGAATACACCCCAAGGAGGCACTACCTGGGGCTTGAGGGTAGGCAATTTAGGCCTTGATCCTGTTTTCCACCCTCTTTCTCCTAAAAAAACCCCCAAACCTGGAACCCCCAAACCATGTCATTCTATGATTCTATGATTCTATGAACCTGTATATAATTGCATATATAATTAACACTGTGCATTTGAGGTGGAATTTGTTTCATGCAAGTTTATTTTGATGTGTGGATCCAAGCTCCTTGTCCAGGCAGTACCCTGGTAGTCTGTTAATGAAAAGTGACATATTTCCAATTGCGTTTATCCTACTCAATGGCAGATGAATTAATTAACTCCTCATGGCACCTATACATATTTATCGATTATTAGGAAGATTTTAGGTGAGTGTGCTACCAAGCACTTCTGCATGGCTGCAGACAGGTTAGGTGAACTCCAGCCCGCCAGCTCTTGGATCACTTCATCTTTGTTTGGGGGGAATTACTTTCATGAGAAAAAGTGTAATATATATGTAAGATCTTTCATGAGTTAAACCAAGCAAGTACTGCTTGGAGAACACCATCTCAGATATCTTAAGACCATCAGTGTTACCGTTCTTTCTTTGGAGCTGCTACTGTCTGTGGGGTTTGTGCATCGGAGGGAGCTACAGTGGCAGCTTCTGCAAGCAGCTGCTAGAAGTTTCTCCTTTGTCTGGTGGAGATGGCTGGCTGCAGGGTGGACCCGCCACTGGACAGGGCTGAGCCACTTGGCGACAGTGATAACGCCTCCGTGATAACATATTTAACAGGGGGAAGACAAAGCAGCAGTGCAGGGAGAGAGGGAGTAGGCATGGCCTTGCCCTCAGCCTCCGTCGGGCACAGCTTGGCACAGCCTGGCCTGGCCCAGCAGCCGGGAGAGAGGAGTCGGAGGATGTGGGAGGCACAGCCCTGCAGACGCCAAGGTCAGGGAAGAAGGAGGGGGAGGAGTAGTGTCTCTCCTGGGAAGATTCTCCTGCAGCAGCAAAAGATTATTGGTTCTGTATTTATGAAATTTTTAGCACAAGCAAAAATATTTTCTCTATAGAAGTTAAGTGTGAAGGTGCTGGTTAAGTAGATCTATCTTACTGGTATTTATCTGTGTCAGAGAGAGGTGAAATATAAATGAAACCTGAAGGCTTTGAAAGAAAACAGATTTTTGTCTGTACTATAAATACATAAGTTTATAATTATCTGAAAGATGCAGTTCTGCAGCAGTGTTTTTGCTTTGCTGTAAGCCTCAGATACTGGCAATCTAGTTCTGTCCCTGCTTTGGACAATCTGATAGCAGACTAAAGCTTTCCTAACTAGTCGGGTATCTTTGGTTCCAAAGGCAATCTTGTCTTGAACATCTCTGACGATGAAAGAGTTTGACTGGAGTCTTACAAAACTTGCCCAGCAGAAGCTCGTGTGAAAGCCACTGCTTTTGCTAAAGCCAGGTTTTTCTATACAGGTTTGAACCAAGTTTGTTAGCTGTATAAGCACAGGGCAAGTAAAAGATCCACTTACCAATGCATGGCACAGTGGTTCAAGAGAGTCCTGGTACCCGACTAAAAACTTGCTTTAGCTTTCAGTAAGGAGAGTAATGCAGCTGCAAAATCAGAATGACTTTTGCAAAAGTCGTTGCCTGACAAGCATTGCCTGGAGCAAGGGCATCAAAATGGAATGACCCTGTCAGAGGTAAAAGCCAGAGCAAAGAGTTGCGAGGAGGATATGTTTTCAGAAAAGAGAAAGCATTTATCTGGGCACTTTTGTATTTATTTGTCTGGTGTTACTAAAAGGACAATAATGGCACATTTCTCAATTCTGTAGCATTTTATTTTCCCTGATATAATTTTTATTATTCATGATTTTAAAAGTGTGTAATTCCAGTAATAGAAAGAGGCCACTGAAGTAAACTCATGAAGCAGCTGCAGTGCTGCAGGTTTTATACTGCTGGCATGTTAGTAAGGGAAAAAAATTATGTACATGACCATTTTTGATGTGCATAATTTCTTGCTTACAGGAAAAGGCAATAGAGTACAGTGCTTCCAGCTGTGCAGGTTGCTTACAAGAACAGGAAGAAGGTGAAGATCCTGTGGAATAACACGCAAAATGATTCCCTGAGTGAGAGGCAGAATCTCTTAGACAATTTCCTGCTATGTGATGAAAGTAGCCACACACTTTTGCTGTTGTTTTTTTAATACTGCTTTAAATGTATATAAATAACTGTATGTTTCTTGTGTGTCTAGGACGTTGTGCCTCTCTGAAAACCTTTTTTTAAATTAAGGTTTACATGTAAAAATACAGTAAAAGTTTCCAAGCAAAAGAAATGTTTG
The DNA here is from genome assembly GCA_009806455.1 of Tetrax tetrax. Lineage (NCBI taxonomy): Eukaryota > Metazoa > Chordata > Aves > Otidiformes > Otididae > Tetrax > Tetrax tetrax. Next base: position 9,173 of record WHYT01014723.1, on the reverse strand, counting down.
TGAAACAGTTCCATCTTTCTGCCAAATGTAAGCAATTGAAGCAATGCATTGTGCCTACTGCTGTGTGTTTTGGAAACACCAGTCTAGTTCCGACTGCTCGGAAATAATTTGGAAAGTCACTGGAAGAGCAAACAGAGAGGCCACTGACATTATAGTCTGCACAAGCTTGCACTTGTCTGCAGTATTCACTGTTAGGGAAGCAGTTCTCATGCTTTACAATTTTAAATTGTAGTTACAGGTACAGGGAGCCTCTGTGCAGGTGTGCACAGAACAAGCAGCTAAGGCAGCTTATCAAAGTTCTTCATCCCAGACCACCTTCTAAATGCACGGCATTTCAGAGGTTGCTGAGTGGGTAAGGGGTACGTGACCTGTGTCAGCGTGGTGCGGGCAGCGGCAGCTCCCCTCTGCCTCTGTAAAGGTGTTTCTGAGCCCTGTGGCGTTCAAACATGTACCCCTAAACGGCAGCTGCCTGCCTGCAGGCATTGACCCAAGGTGTGAAGAAAGTGTCTCTGCAGGGCAGCTACAGGCAATCAGCTTTTCAGTAGCTAACAGCGATCATCCTTTGCTGGCAAATTGTGTAACAGCTCCTGGGCTGCTCTGTCTGTTGCAAAGTCCCGCAGCCCCAGGTCCTGGGCACTGCCACAAGAACTGCAGGGCTGTGGCAGAGTGGCTGGTGGGTGAGCGAAAGCGGAGTCCCAATTTGTGGGACTGTGGGCAGCTAGTGGTGAGGTTTTGTGCAGGATGTGTTACTGTTGGAAGTCTCACAGCTCCTCTCTTGGGTCAGTTTGTTCAGGTACCTTGAGGATGGACACAACTGAGAAGTACAAAGATTATTTATTTGGTAGCACATGCCACAGATAGATGGGATGTTACGAGCCCTGAGGCTGAGCACTAGCATGTCCACCACCCTGGTCAGGCTAACCAAAGGTCTCTGTCGGGCACGTGGCAGAGTCCTCTGGCCATCAGCTGCCCTATCTCACCGTGCTCCCTCTGCCTGTAGCGGTCTCTTCCCTGCATCTCTGCAGACTGTCTCATGGCTTTCTCTCAGCAGTCGGCGTCAAGGTTATGCATCTGTGTTGGATCAGAGCTGGGCCTCATATCCTTGATAGGCAGACAGCAAAACACTGGGATGAAAAAAGCTTATGGATGAGAGAGAGGGGTAAAGATAGAGGGCCATTCTGGCTGAAGTCCTGCTTCTGGGAGGAGTAAAAGAATTTTGCTAGCGTTAAAAAATACAGAGCTAGTACTGCATCTGTTGTAAATTGCTCTTGTAGCTGCTTGTGCTTCCTGGCACATAACCAACTCAATTTGAACTAAATCATAAATATTTAAGAAGTATAATTGGATTTGGTTTTGTTCTACCAAACTCTCTGTAAAGCAAATCTTGAAAAGAAAGCAACCCTACATTCTGTAGGAGCTGGTAAGCACTGTGCAGCCTCACTTGAAAAGATGGCAGTATTGAGTTTACATTTTAGTTTGAGATGATTGTTAACGGTTTTCTGGATTTACGTACAGAAAAAAAATATTAATTTCAGTAAGTACTGACTTAGAATTTATGGATTGTTCATGTATAGGGACAACAAATAGTAGGGAATCTGTCAGCCACTGCTTGCTGTTGTAATCTGTGAATATAAACCAAACCCTTAGCAGGCGAAAGTAATTTCTGCGCAGATGAGGCATATAAGCAAACAAAACTATTTTGTGACAATATGGTGTGATTTTTTTTATTCATGTTTTGGAAAATTGCAACTGTATATCAGCTTTGAACTACATGCACGTATGTACATGCTTTTAGATGCAAAAGAAAGAAAATTGATATAACCTTCCACTATTTTTTGCTTGTAATGCTTCCTTTTTCCAGATAGGATTGTCATTTCAAGTGAGTGGTGGTGTGGATACATGTGTGTGGGTTTCTGAGGGAAGAGTTCATACCCAATGAGTTTCCACCAAGTTCCTGCAGAACAGTGCAAGCACAGAGTTCATAATTCAAAAGTAAATTTGCAATAGTGGTACTGCCCAGATATTTTCTTTAGCAGTCTTCTCTTAATCCAAAAATGGCTATTACTGCCACTGAGAAATGCTGACATTTTGAGGGGTATATGTATCAGATTGAGGTGTTTTGTAATTTCTGAAGGCACTAAAAGCACGTTTCAGAGCTCTGAATGCATAATAGTGGTTTTAAACCTCATGGTACTGAAGTGGTGGCGAGAACAATGAAAGTCATAGTTGCCAGTTTATTAATGAAGATGTTTGTTCATTCTTTGCATTTGCCAACATGTGAATCTCCATTTTACTGAAAGTGAGTGGCGCTATTTCTGGTGGGAAGTCCTAGTTCCCCAGACTATGGCATAAATATACACTATCTTGTCTGAACTTCTTCAGAAAAGCTCTCTGGTGTCATCTCTTAGTGAGCTGCAGGAAGAGCCGTTGAGCATTTCTGGGGTTCCCTGTACTTTTGTTGAATATGCAAATAATAAAATGGTACTGCTTCATTTGAGTTAACATTACTGTGGGTTTTTTGTTTAACTCTTTGCCTGCATGGTGCCAAGTGAACGTGTCTTTACGACTCTCTGAACCTGCTTGTGAGACTGGCCGTTGAGTTTATTGACACAGCACTGCATCTGACCTGATTATTCTTTCCAGACCATGGCAGGCTAGCGATGATGTCTCTGCACGGAGCTAGGTCAGGTCCGGCAAAGCTTTTTAGCTCAAGTTTATCACTTGATTCCTTGCTACAGGGAAACTAACCCCACATTAAAACACACTGGTGCAAACCCAACTAAGGAGGACAAAGAGAAACTTTATTCTATTCAGAAGTAGCGATACCAGTTTTTTCCATTAGCTAGAAAATTTATGTTCTTACTGCAGTTTAGTGGACAGTTGACTATATTTGAGTTTTGTGTATAGAATCAGCTTGTCACTAGGTTTTATTACTTAATGTCATCCTTTTTGCAGACATGACACTTGTTGAAAGTCAGTATCTTCAAGAAGTAAAGAACTTGACCAAACAACTTACAAAGGCTTACAACAGCAAGTTTTCCTTGGGAACTCAAACCATTTGGCTATTGACTGGAAATTACCAGTCAAATTATTGACTGGGGACCTGTCGGTTGTCTCAAAGGATGTTAATGATCAGCCAGTACAGCAGCCCTTTCTTTATTAAATCCTTGCAAACCTTGACTCCACCGTTGTCCTGGAAGGTGAAGCAGGAAGTGGAAAAACAGCATTACTTGGGAAAAAAGCTCTTCTTTGGGCCTCAGGCTGGTGCCCATTCTGAGCAGGTTTAAGTTTGTATTCTCCCTCCCCCTGAGTTATGTAGGGTCAGATCACAGCATGGCTGATAGTATATGCAATCAACCAGTAGTATCTGTGGGACTCTTAAGAGATATAATTCAGCCACTGAAAAAACAGGTCTTACTTCTTTTAGATTACTATAGTGAGATGAATTCAGTGCCCCAAATTGTAGAGGAACTTACAGAAAGGAACCATCTCTACCAGCTTTGTTTGGTTGTTGCTGTCTGTACTAACAGGACAAGAGAAATTCACAAGTATGCAACCACCACTCTAAACATTGCAGAGTTCCCTCTGTCCAGCACTCTGTATGTACTAAAGAAACTGTTCCTCTACAGTTTGACCCTGTGGAGCAGCCTCTCTTTCAGCTGGAGTTTGAAAATCCTATGCAGACCGTTCTGAAGACACCTCTTTGTGTGGTGTCTCTCGCTGTGTGATCGGGTACAACACCCAAAGGGTAACGTAATCAATGATTAGGCTATTTTAAGGCCCATCTATCTGCTCTATCACCTACTGAAATATTTCTTGAATCTAGTACTTGCTCAGTATAGTCTTTAAACTACCACTTCATATGTAGCCTAGGGAAAATGACTTCTTTTGTAAGCAAACATTCAATCTGTCATACCATCCCCCTTAATTTTTGACGTACATTCTGGTATATTAGTGACTTGAAGACAAGGCTCCCACCTTTCCAGCAGGCTGACCATAGGGCACGACTGAAGAGCGCATGTGACAGTACACGGGCACGGAAGAGATTGTCACACTCGGTATCTATTCCATAACCTGGGGTTGTATTTGCTTTGCTCTGTAAGAGTGGTGTTCAAACACTCGTAAACACACCGGTATCCTATTCTGTTAGGTATTAATGTGCCTGCTAAAGTATCTCTGTTTTCTCTGTCTCCTCAGTCTGCGGTATTAAAATGCTTAAATGAGTTGAGTTCAAAGTTCTACTTTTTTCAACCTAATAGCAACAACTTTGTATTATTTTTAACATACCTTAGTTTCATATGGGTTTGGAGCATCTTTAAGTCCTTACTGATGTCTGTTTATTTTTGCAGCAAAGGTTGCAAATCTGTGGAGGTTTCCAGAAGCTGTCAGTAAATCACAATGTTACAGAAACCGCTTGGAGAAGCTTCTTTAGAAGTTTAATAACACACCTGCTTTAAAAGAGCTGGACACCAGCTGTATGTTCACACATCAGATCAAAGCCAGTGCATCAACAGTGATGGCTTTTGTCCAGTGTGTTCCGCAACCGCCTGGTCTGTGACAGGCAAAAGGTGGCTTGGCTCTTTGACACAGAGGACCCTGAAGTGTTTGATTATCATGAAGGAGCGGCATCCTCAGCCTAGGAGATTACAATTATCTTAGCAATGGGGCTTGCCACTTTCACCAATTTTTCAAAACTAGAAAAGTTTGAAACTGTTAGGGTTTGCTTTTTTTTCTTTTTCCTTCTTGTATTATGAATTACACGCTTGCGTTGTAAACAGACATATATTGTAAAATTTCTACCAGGGTGAAATATGCCAGTCTTTTCTACAGCAGGGTTAGCACAATGTAAAAGGATGAAGGAACAGAACACATAGCACTACTCTAAAAACCCGATTTGCTTTGCAAATACAGTTATAGATTGTACCTAAGTAATACCTTTGGGAAAAAAATGTAAAATTTTACTCAAAGTCCATTTAAAATAAATTATTTTTATTCAGTTTTTTTTGAAACAACTTGCTTGCAATGAAATCAATTACATGAATCCCATAGGAAATAAAAATCATAAAATCCTTTATGGTCAGGACCACACTAAGAATAATATTGGATGCTACATTTTACTAGCATTAAAATCTGATAAAGGCCACTTTTTGTAATGTAATGCTAGATATTAACACAGGACTAGCTCATTTGCACGTGGCAGTTTTGCCTCTTTATGAATGAACTGCTGCTGAACAGCTGATTTAGACGCTTTGCATCTCCACAAGCAATCTTAACTGACTTCAGGTGGACAATTAAGAAAAAGCCTTCAAAGTGGCTTAGGGAAGTTAAGATTATGCCTGTTATCTTTTTGCTCAATTATCTGTTGGAAAACTGATTTTCTGACACTTAACGACAGTAGAAAAATAAACTGAATGCAGCCAAGGTCAAGCCTGCACTTGGCTAGTTTCCCTGAAAAGCAAACCACTGGCAGTAACTAGATTAGTCTAATTTTGTGGCTGCAGCCTCTATTCCACAAGAGTTAAGACTGTAAGGGCTGAAATCTAACTTACCATTACCTTCCCAAAGTCTGTTTTTTCTAATTGGCTTCCAGTAATGGTACTCAGAAAAAAGCCACAGCAAAACTTTCTGGTGTATTTCAGCCTTTCATCCAACAGAGACATATCTAAGGAAGGTAAAAATAAAAACACCTCAAAACAAACCACACTCCTAAATTAAAAGTTTGAGAAGTAGAACTTTATTAACAAGCATTTGAAACAAAAAATGAGCCTTTCTGAATCCAGCTGTCATACTCAGGATTCTAATCAGACCCGTAAGGTATCTCTTCTCATACCGTTTTCCAGGCCGTTGCCACCAGTAGCCACTGTAACATACGCTGCTGCCATAGCTGCCACCTAAAAAATATACTGCAATTGCTAGTTCTGGTGTTGCCATTCAGATAAAAAGTCTGAGGAATACAACAGGTCTTAAAGCGGGAGACAAATGAAGTCTATGGTCTTGCTTTAAAAGACTTACATCCATCAGGTGGTAAAAACGCTTGAAATTGTTTCAGGGAATTAAAAAATACTTTATTGCTGCGGTGCTTTCTAAATGCATTTGACTAGAGATCTTTAAGAAATAGGTTATTTCAATGCACATACAATTACTAGTTTCAAGTTACTTGTCTACTTGTTATCAGGGGCAGCTCAATGTTTAGAAAAATGTTAAGATCAATTGTCTTGATAAAATTCTGATCTTCACCACAAACCATCCGTGCATAAGTGATATACACCTCTCAGTGGGAAAGACTTCTACCTGGCTTTAAAAAACAAGCAAAAATTAGTATACAAGAGCTTTTTGATTTTAAACAAACAAACAAGAAGTAATCAACTGCACAAAGATTACATGTTGTTACAGAAAATCAGAAAAGCAGGTCCCCAAGAGAATAAAGTTTTGTTCTATAAGGAACTGAACAATATACTGAGAATTCTAAACAAAGGATTTCAAACAACAGCACAGGCACTGAACTAATGAGAACAGAATTGCTCAGCAGTATCAAACTGAAATGTTGATTTTGTCCTGAAAACAAAGTTTCCTAAACATCCTGCTATCCCATCTGTTTAAAGAAGCAGTTGCTCCTGAAGATATGTACATAGATGCAAAAACTGCACTCACTTAACTTTTTATTTTCAAAATAGCCCATAAATAAATAATGTAACTCTTAATAGTTCAAGTCAGCTGCATCATTAATCCTCATGTAGAGAGATGCTGTAGTTAAACCTCTCATCAGAGCAATAAAATAGTTTCCTTCCTTGTAGTCAAGAAAATATAAATCCATGGCTGCTAAGCAAAGAAGGCATTAATACCGGCAGATGTGGTCTTCACAGAGAGCTGTAAGAATGGATGGAAGTCTCAAAGCTCATAGTTTTTGCACAGAATTCAAAACTTGAGAGCTTCTAAAATGAACTGTAGTTTCAAACAAATTTGTCAAGCAAGACTGTATCTTCATTTAGCACAAAATCACAATACTTACAATCCCTCAAATCAATGATGGGTATTCAGTTACTTTGCATGTGCTTCTCTCTCCAGTGCCGCTTCCATTCGACTTTGTTTTAAACCCTACAGGATACAATTTAGGAAAGTCTTGCTTTTACTAACATGGAAATAAAAATGTAGTTGCAGAACAGAAACATATTTGGACAATTTTTTTTCAGTCCTTTACGAATGAAGGATCGCTTTTAACTCTTTGAGGAAATCAGAAAGGGCAGTTTAAAAAGGACAAAAGCCAAACTACATGTCTTTTTTATAATCAGTGGCTCTACAGAACAATTTCAAATATATATTTCTGTTCAATTAAAAGTAAATTAATTCAATCCAAAATTATATCTAATATGATGCCAGAAATTCCAAAACTAGTCTTTTGAAGATACCCTATGCTACCAAATTCCCCCTTTCCAACTTCCCCAATTCAGAGTTGAATTCCTTATGTAATTTTCCTTCTTCCTAAGTGTACAAAGGAAAACAGAAATCAATATTCCATGTCACAGATTTTACGTAACTATGCTGACGGCTCCTGCTGGACCTTCACAATCACCCGAAACAATTACTGAAGGATAGTCTCTGCAAAAATGCCAAATCTGATCCTAAATGTGATACTACCACTCATACTCAAAGAAAACAGACAAAGACTACTGAATAATAAACATATTCAGATTTATTCCACCTCTCCACAAACACGGAACCAGCTGTTTCAGAATGGCTACAAAAGTACCTCGCAGGGCCCCTCCAGTGGCAGAAAGAGCTAAACCAGGATGGACTATACAGATATGCTGGCTCACGTGATTCTACTCAAGGGCAAAAAACAACTTACACAATGCAAAATAACTTTAAGCTTAGCTTAAACAAAAATAAACAAAACTTAAAACAAAAATAAGAGATGTAAAAAGCAGCCCTCCCTGTCTAACTTCTTGCTGAGAACAGCAGCCGCAACACAAACGGAAAATTACCAAGACATTTCAAGGCACGTACCAGGTAATACCCAGTGTGATAACCACTCATGTACCAGGCGATCAACATGCTCCCCAGTGCTTCATCGTCCTCAAGAGAGTCTGGCCTCATCGGTGGCGGAGGAGGAATCAACTAGGAAATCACAAAGGAAACGTCTGTGTTTCAACAGGGTATACCGCAGGCTGGAAAACTACCAATTCCAAAATCTACATTGCAAAACTGGAGAACAGAAGCATATCCTTGATACATTCTCTGAAAAGGACTGGGAGAAACAGGATTCCTGTAGCTTGACTGTGCACAAAAGAATTTATTAGGGGAAAATACTTATGTGCATCCGCGAAATGCTGTTAACCAAATGTAAGGCGTAGTTCCTTCAAATAATTTTTCTCTTGATATTCTTACCAAGAGCTTCACTGTCACTGAGTGAAGAACAGACCTTGTGCATTAGATTCCTCTAATACTTTTAACTGAACGCACTACCAAACACCTGGAAATTAGAGACTAACACAGAAATGTGTTCTAAAAACACAGGAAGTGACCACGTTCAGTTCAGTCAGAAAACTTAAGATACTCAATACTCATCTCTGACGCTTTCATCCTCATTCTCCCATCACTTACCGGTGGACCTCCTGGGAAGGGTGGGGGCCAGCAAGACAAAAACGATGGAGGTGCACTGAATTTTGATCCAGACTACATTGAAAAGAAACAGTAGTGCAAATTAAAATTAAATTTCAGGAGTTAGAATGTTAAGAGACAAGCAGAAGAAAATCCTAGCCACCTCTATCCTAATTTAATTTGAGAAAAACACAGTGTTGGCTGAAATATTTGCTTGTTACTCCTGTTCAAAGTGGTTTGAAAAGAATCATCCTCACAGGTGGAAAATCTTCTGAAAACATATCCTAGATGACTCCATTGCTTGCTTCACGCTAGGGCCAAACAAAGCCCACTGCTGTGGAGGTGAGAATGGAAGTCAGGACTCCTGCGGCCGGGCGGCCGCCTGGGCCCGGCCGAGAGAAGTGAGGAGAGGAGGTGTGAAGGGAAGCGGAGAGGCGTCTGCCTGAGCCGCTCGTGAAGGATTTCTGGTGCGAGGAGCGGCTGCAGGCGCCAAGGCGAGTGAAGCAGGAGGGGAGCAGAAATGCTGCTGCGGGCAGAGATTCCCCTGCAGCCCGTGGTGCAGCCATGGTGAGGCC
>WHYT01014722.1:0-27427 GCA_009806455.1 Tetrax tetrax | reverse complement strand
CCTTCCCCCCCCCCCCGCCCCGCCAGCGACCGGTTGGCGATGGCGGCGGCTCGGCGATGGCGGGAGGGAAACGCGGGGCTTGGCTGAGGCGGCCGGAGCGGGGCCGGGTGAAGGGGAGCGGGGTTGGCCGGGGACGGCAGCCTCTCAAGCGCTGCGGGCTTGGCCTCCTCCGTGCGAGGCGGCGGCCCAGGCGCTGGCTCCGTGCTCGGGGCAGGATCGGGTAACCGAAGGACGGGGACGGCCTAAAAAGGAGAGAGCTTCGCCTCGGGGCTGCCGCGGCCGGCCCCCGCGGGCACACGCAAACCCGGGGCCTGCTGTCCTTTTCCCCTTGGCAGCCCTAAGAAGTCGGAAAATAATAGTTCAGCAGAGGCAAAGTTCAGGTTTTTGCAGAAATAATCCATGGAGCGCGCAGAGGAGGCGGGAGAGGCGAGCGGCCTGCGCCGTGGGGCTGCTGGCTCCTCGCCCCTGCCAAGCCAGCGCTGCCTTCTCGGAGCCCAACCGCGCCTTCCTTCGTTTTGCGATCGCGGACCGGTGGTTCTGGTGATAAACATATAGTTGCCGACACGGATGCAGGGTCCCTGATCTGCAGAACTCCAAGCTCGCATGGCGGTGCAAACAGAAGCAACGTTTGCTGGCGCTGATGGTATTGCTTGTGGTTAGGAGCCTGCTCCTGAAATGTTTTCCGCTTCTGCCCCTCACTAAGTGCATCCCCAGTTTAAACTGGCATTTGCTCCTAGCTCTGAGTGCGATTCCTGCTTTCTCCCTGCATGAAGGTTCATGTGAACCAGAAATGATCACAAATAAGCCGTATTGAATACTTAAAGTAACCAGATATCAAATTTGTGATGCTTAATTTTTCTAAACACACAATTCAGTAGTTCCTGCTACGTTTTTTTTTTCCTCTGTATTGTGTAATGCTAAGGACATTACTCATGCTGAATAGTTGCACGTAAGCTTATAGTTAGATTAGTCAGCACAAGAATAGTTTTGTCCTGGTAATTAGTCTGTAATCATCCTCTTGTGTTTATCTAGTTTCAATTTTGAGGGGAGGGTTAGCATAACTAAGCAGGCACTAAGCTGAGTTACTCTGCTCACCTGCCTAACAAAGGCAGGACACTTAAGAGAAGAGTATCCATCAGCTCCAGTCTTTTCAAAACTCAGATGAGGCATCACAGAGCAAATGACGGTTTTAATGAAGCTGTGATCAGATGAGGAGTGTTTAAAATAATAATAATAAAATCCCTAGTGTAGTATGAGTTGATGTCAGCTAGCAATTCTAGATAGAATCTGTCAGTTGATACATGAGACAGACTTACAGAAATAAATTACATTCTGTAGCTTGAATTCACGTTTCAGAATGTTTTTTTTCACCTCGTGTCAAGGTTGGGAAAAAAATAAGAAAATTAGGAGAAAGATTCCCTTTTCGGGAACACTTTAAAATAGCATCCTGATTGTTTAGTCATAAAGCTGTGTTCAGTGCTTCAGTTACAGCTACAGGTGCTGATCTTTAATGTGAATCTCTTAATGTCTGTCTGGAAATTGTAGAAGAATCGTGAATAAAAAACAAAATCTGTTACAAACAAAACAAAACAAAAAAAAATCCAAAACACTAAATCTCAAGTAAGTTTTCAACTTGCCCGTGCTGTATATGGTTGTTAACTTACACGTAGAAAAGGACGGAAAGGAACTGGATCCATTTGCGCCTTCCCTGTACAAAGTCAACTTCTGACAGCTGCCAGATGGACAACTTTTCCATGAAAATAAACTACACACTTCCAAAACTAACACTTTGCCTGCACATAGAGTTCCAGTAATATATCCTCTGCTTGGGAAACAATAGGGCTACTCATATTACAACTCAGATGCTAAACTTTGTCAGATTATAGCAGTCTACTGTGAGAGCAGGCAGAAGCACAACACTGAAGTAGCTTCAGCGTCAGCTGTGCATAAAATCCCCGGGGATATTCGCATGTGCATCAGATATTTGGTCCATTCCAAAAACCCTGTAGCTCACACTTGACCTCATAGGTGAGATTGTTTAGGTAAATGTGCTCAACAGAAGAAAGCATAGCATAGTTTTTAGGGTGTGCTTTTGAAGGAATGACTGTGCAAGTGCTGACAATACCATGAGTTCAGCCCCTTCCACAGCTGACTCAGACCTTGGAAGCCCAGATTCATAACACTTTGGAGTGTCCTGACATGACAGAATTTGCTTTTTTAAACTTGTGACAACAAAACGTGGAAATGCTCTGGAGAGCAGACTCCAGGTGCAGCGGCACATTACGATCCGTTGGTCACAGAGCCTGCCTAAGAGGATTTTGCACTCTCCAGTTCGTTTCCTCCCTCCCAGTTGTTCCATTCAGCTGTTCGCCTGGCTGCTCTCTGAGCGAAACTGTTGCTTTATGTGAGAAGGGGGAGGGCCATTGGTTTTCTAAAGGGACTGGTTTCATTTTTTTTTTTTTTCCCCCTCAAACTAGATCATTTCTCAGATGCTATTTAGAGTACAACTACGTAAGCAATTCAGTCAGCACATCTGAAGGTGCGGCGTGCTCCTACGGAGGCCGGGTCTGCTCTGCTCCGGTGACCAGAAGATAGGAATTTCTTAAGCCAGATGTGTCCTGGGAGGATTCCTAACACAGCACCACACTTGGATCCTGCAAATAACCATCATAAACCAGTTTACATAGCACACATCTAAGGAGCAAACGCAACAATCAAACGGTTTGCAGGAATGTAGGGGGCAGAAAAGTGGAACAAGTTCTTAACCATTCTGTTTGTTCTCTTTATGGGGGACAAAACTGGATCTCTGAAGAGCCTAACTTCTGCACTTTCCCCATGAAACTGACTGTGCTTCTGGGACTGAGCCTTCCAGTGGGTACAACAGGGAAGAAAAGATGAAAAGCAGTTTCTCTGCTAGCGCACCACTTCTTTCTAAGCTAACAATTCCCGAATGGGCTTCTACCATCTGTTCAGACTTTGTGAAGGAATCAACATCCTGAAGTTTCTGTATCATTTTAGCACTCTCCTTTCCAATGAAAATACCATGGAAAAAAAAAAAAATACACAAAAAAGGAAAATAAGTGTTATCCAAGCATGATAGGGAAATACAGATATTTTAAATTCTGACCTTCCTAGAGGGATTTGTATCTGATAGAAAAGAAGTTCTGAGGAAAACTGTAGGAGAAAGTATTCTACAGGATTGTGTCACCTTTCTCATAACAGCTACTCTTTAAAAGCCTCAAAGTCCACCATTTCTGATCTTGAGCCCAATTCAGAGAGGATTTAACAAAGACTTTGCAACAGGGACTTTTACTATGCCTGATCCAAAGAGAGCTCTTGATCAGTCGCCCAGTTAAGAAACTGAGCAAGGAGAGGGTAGATACCAATCCCATGTTGGAATTCATGACCAGAGGTTCACCACTAGAGGAGACCGGAATAAACTCAACCTGCCAGATGGCTGATTCGTTCTTCCAGGCAGGAGATTCGTGCTCATGCTGCTTCCTTTTCTTTGAGAGCAGCGGAATAGGAACCCCCTCTGCAATTCCGTTTCCTCTTTTCTATTTATAAACAAACAAACAAAAAAAACACAGCACAATCCTTTACCATTCCTTTTATTTTTTTTTTAATGGACTTACTTAAAAGAATTGGAAAACAAACCAGAAATTCTATGCTGGATACATTCCAAGGTGACATGGTAACCTTGATGAGGTATTAAAGAAGACACAGCCATATTTTTATTTGTTTGGTTGGGTACAGAGAGGAAAAGGAGTCTTCCCAGTCAAATTTTGTTTCCCAGATTTCTGAAACTGGCTTAGTCACTCTAGGGAAATCTGCTCTAAATCCTTTTGGAGATGAGATATTACATAAGAAACAAAAATAAAGACCAAAAAATGGGTTACTTCCCCATAATTTGGAGGAGAGAGATTGTACATCAGTAGCTCCTTAGGCCTTTCCCTGTCCTGTGAATAATTTCTTCCTTTTGCAATTTACCAAAGTCTCCTTCTATGCCCCTGTTTCTCCCCAGGTCTTCCCAGAACACCTGACTCAAGTCCAAATTGTCTTTAATTCAGTGAGTTTCTGCCTACCGAGCTCTCAGGCCTGTAAAGCAGCATAGAATCAGTTTGTCCCATATCACTGAAAAGGAAGGAAGTTATAACTCCCCTTCTTTATCAGCTCTAGAAATGAAAAGAACCCCAGGAAGTCGCAAATGCCTTCCTGCTAATTGCGTTACCAGCAGCTTTATTCAGCCATCTATGCCACTTGTTACCCAAAGCCCCGCGCTCATTCTGCTATTTGGCGTGGGGGGCTCTTGCTATGTCTCATTCTTTGAGATAAAAATCCCTTAGCCATGTTTTAAAGTTTTCAGCACCAAACTGTGTGAAGGCCACATCAGCTACTGGTAGGAAATAATGAAGAGCCCTTCTCCTAGCTCCAGTCAAGGGGAGTTCTTTCACTTGAGGCATCCCCTCACCTTATGTACGGGAAGGAGTAAGCGTTACCGTTCAGGCCACCTCTCGGAGCTGGGACATGACCTGCTCCAGTTTCCAGACATAGGGAGGTTTTGGGAGACACAAACTAAGACATTCTTGTAGCTAAGTCCAGGCAGAGGGATCATGAGTCAAGGACCATTTTATGAGTTGGGCCCCGTGACGGCACCAGTGACAAAGTCTGTGGAAGAAGCACAGGAAACAGAAACATTTCAAACTGGGTAAGGTGGGTAAGTGGCGGGGCATGGTTAAAGGCAGGAAACAACAGATGGTATGATAGAAAGCGGCTAGGGCGAGAAGCAGGCAAGAGCAGAAATAAGGTCAAGCAGGCCAAGCAGCAGCCACTAGCACTGAGCAGGGGAAGCAGCTTTAGCTAAGTGGCAACTGAAAAACAAACAGTGAAACTACATCATACTCTTGATGTGTAGGGCAACTCATCCGTCAGGAACAGAAAGCAGTTCTCAGCAGGTCAGATTTCCTAGGGCCTCCAGGGCCACCAAGACTGACATGGAGCCAGGGAGCTGCCTGAAAAGGGGAGGAAGGAGGCTGGCTTGTGGTTAGATGAGCTTAGAGTGGAACTGGGACAGAAGTGCATTATTCAGCTCAACCTTTGCCCAAGATCATAAAGTAAAACAATTTTAAAGTCAAATACGTTTATGTTTAAGTTTTGAAGAAAATCCTCCATCAAATGAATGGGACAGCTCTTTTCTGTATTTGCAGGCAAGCACCATGTTTGGATGATGACAGTGAATTGGTTTGTCTCGGTCTGTTCCCCACAAACTACCGAGGCCAGAACGTAGAGGGTTAAACTGGGAGTATATGCAATGGGCGTTGTTACTTACATGACAGATGAGGTCAAGGAACAGATTACTCTTTCAGATAATAAGCTTGCATGGTTTTCTGGGGCTGACCTACCAGATTCCCAAGATCCTATATTATATCCCTAACACCACTTCCTTTGGTTTAGGTTTCATCATCAACCATCTTCAAGGTTTCTTTCAGACAGTGCTTCTCAGAAGTTCCCTCTCCTTCCAGTCATGTCGGGCTCAAGGCCATTCTTGCTGCCTCAACTCTGACACAGTGGGAGGTGGAAGCAAAGCAAAGTGTGATCTTGTCATTAGCTGTGATTTAGGGTTTTTTTTTTAAGTGGCATAATGCATAACAAGTAGCAAGGAATACAACAGTTTATGACATCTTGGTGGCTTGTGCAGATGTTCAAAACCGTTAAGATAAAAATACTTCTTTTAGACTGTAACTTCCTTTAGTGTGATTCTAGAAGTCCTGCAAAGCCTCAGTGCCAGCAGCTGTCACCAAAGTGTTTCCCCTCCATGGCAAGGGGCACTCCTGGGATGCTTGCTGTAAGCGCCAAGGACAGCGATTCCTAGCCCCGCTCCCCCCGGAGCATACCCTTACCTCTGCTCTCTACACTGCTGCTTCCAGCCCAGCAGAGGTGAAGCTTCCAGCCTGGAAGAAACGTGCAATTGCTGATCAAGCCTTTATCAGAGTTATAAAAGGGCTTAATTGTGATGCAGAGATAGGAGGTAAATTAGTGTTAATTTTGGTACATTCTATTTTGCAAAACACCAGAAGAGACATTTGAAGCAACCGTTATTTTTCCAGTGGCTCGTACCCTACCAACGGAGTTCCCGTACTGACTCCACCAACACCGCACGGGTTGGTTATGCAGGAAAGGGACGTAAAGTCGATCTGGGCTGAGAAGCCTCTCTGTTACACAGGAGTTAAGAGGAAGAGACTACTGTAGCTTGACATTTACTTTTGAACAGCTCGTATTGAGAAGATTGACTATTTGGCTTAAGTGATGACTCTCATCATAGTGTGCAAAACTAAGTCACGTAAGAGAAACTGTGTCTAGAGTTTTACAGCAAGATCTGACTTCACAAGATCAAAAAGACATAACATGAATAAATTCAAATGCTCTCTGTCTTGGTAATTTCTGGAAGTTAGATTAATGCATTCTCCAAAACTTGTAGGTGACCATATGTATTTCTACTAAACTTAGCTTTTCAGCAATTTTTGTAATGACTCTCCTAGATGTTTTAACAGTGGGAGCCTGCAAATGGGTTTTTCATTTTTTGATAGTAAACGCCATTTTTCAAATTTACAGCAAAACCATAATTCAAGTATCTCTCCAATACATTTCCAGCAAGTCTAACCCACCAAGCATTTTATCTCAGCCATCATCAATAGCTGTCTAGGCTATAAAATTGTAAATTTATAATTATCCAAAGGCGACTAAGTAGTTTTTCACCTACCTTGAAATATTACATACTCACAATATAATTAAGACCATTTTTTCCCCCACGTTTTCCTTGGAGTTTTGTTTATCCAAGCAATTTATAACTGAAGATATACTGTCTTCTTTCCTGTCCTAGGAAAAAGCAAGTTCTTTTGCTAAGTTGGTCACAGAGCCACATTCCCTGAATTAACACGCTTAGTTTTACTGTAATATTGGTGTCACTATTGCTTAATAGGAACTCCTGGTTAAGAAAAAATAAAGATAAAATCTGAAATTCAGCAAAGTTTCTTCTTTATCACAGGTCATTCGCCTCCTCACAGAAAGCCACATTCTAATTACAGCGCGCTAATTGCTGTACAGCAGCATCAGTACGTCTCTTGAAGCAATGTGACACAGTGGCATTCACAAAGATGGCAAGGTACTGTCAACAGCGTGAATCAGCGCAAAACTATGGCAGGGTCACGGGGGAGGAAGGATTTTCTTGATCAAATTTCTAAGGTACTCAGTAAAACTTGTGCACCCATCACAAAAATAGTTAGAGGGAGAGCATTCACTCATACTTCAGTCCCACGTCATTAAAAACCCTTGTAAATCTCCCACATATCTAGAGCAGCAAATAGTTCTGCCCGTGCAAAGAACATGGAAGCAAGAGAGATTTTCCATAGAAGCTACTAGAAGAAAGTTACTGAATACTGATGACTGGAATACATTCCATAGCTCTTCTTTCCAGGTAACTCTTTTCTAAAAATCAACCCCCGAGGCATCTTAGTCCTGCTGCTAACCTCCTTTTCAAAGCACCTGTGCTGCTTCTATTCCCTGTACTTGCATCCTTCATTTCTGTCTCTTCAAACACTCAGCCCAGTGTCAGTGTCCATGGAATTTCTTCTCTGTTTCTTTAAGATACTGAAAATCAAAGTAATTAGAAAAAAACATTTTCCTAATTCAAGCTGCCAAAATTTGATGAGTATGCTAATTATTTTTTCACATTTAGTCTCACTAGAACTCTGATTATATTTTAGGTTTTTAAAAAACCTAAACCTACAGAGCAGTTATTTTGTCATCTTGCTAACACGCTTTTAACCCTTTAATGTTCCTAAGTGATTAAAATCTGAATTGCTATTACAGCTATATCTTTTACAACATTTATAAAAATATTAAAATAAGGGATATGATATACCTCTTTAAAGTCACCAAGCTTTGACACGAAGCATTTGTGCCGTTTGCTAGCATGTTATTTGGACAATGTGTTTGCTCTCCATTTCAGTTTAGAAGGTACTATTTGTGACTTCAAGGCTTTTCTCAGATACTTCACATAATATACTTACATCCAGAAGGATCTTCTTAGGAGGATTTCATTTTATAACAGTTCTAAGTAAAATTTGGTCAATCTCCATTGAGCCACATGCCAAGTTCTGCAGCCTGAGAGTCGGATCCAGCGCATCCAGACGGTCTCTCTCACATGACTTAGGTCAAGGTTAGGTAACAAACCATCTGCTTAAGCAAGTCAGCATAGCACGGTTCACAATGCTAACTAAACAAGCTATTTCAGGCAAGATACACCAGCTCATAGGCAAACACACCCCCCCTTTAATTTCCCTTGAAAAGTACACAAAACCCTCCCTGTAAGTGAAAATGGCAGCTAGAAACAGGCCTGTCAGAATTGCCAGTCCATATCTGTCCTGAAAAATTCCCGTATGCATGAGTTATCTGAAAGACAAAACTCTTCACAAAGGCGCAAAAAGGCAAAATAAGAACCTTTCTGTGATGAATTCTTTATGAATTTCTAGTCATGTATGCCTAAGAATCAAATTCTGAATTATTTTTTTAAAAACTGCAAAATTCACATATTTTAATTGTATAATTCATGAACTGTAATTTATACAAACAATAGATTTCATTTCCTCTCCAATTAAAATATATTTGTTATCCTTAATAAACACTCAGGTTAAATTAGCAACAGTTGCATTACAAATGAAAAAAAGCAACAGAAAGCAACCTTCTTTTACAAATTTTTTTTTTTTTTTTGTATATAAGAATCAAATATGCTGATCAAGGAACAACACTTTATTTTAAATATTCATAACATTACACCAGCATATAATCACAGCACATACTTAAAAAAATAGAAAAAGTAGACATTAGATTTCTGTGTATTGGATTTAAAACCTTTATCACATGAAAAACTATATTCTGTATATTCTAAATATATTAGTGTATAGGACTCAAAGATAAAAATATATACAGAGAACATACTAGTAGCTCCACAAAATACGGAGGTCACATAATTAAGCAGAGTGATTGTAAACCAGCTGTACTTAAATACAAAGCTATGATACTTTTTTAATTGGAGAACTGAGGATCAGTCCAGTACGAAATAGTTTATTTAAGGCGACTCTCACTAGAATAGTTCTTAACTTTTTAATTTAATGCTGCGAACTGACAAGAACAAAAATGAAAGATTTCCAACACTACTGCTGAATTATTAAAAAAAAGGTTAAAGCATTTTAATGAAGATAGAGTTTAATCTTCTTTATGAAAAAACAGACAAACAAACAGAAGCATTGCAAAGCATTACCAGATAAAGGAGTTGAGATAATGCTAGATGTTAAAAAAAAAAAAAAAAAAAATAAAAAAAAAAAAAAAAAGAAGTTAACATACTTACTACCATTGGTAGTAAGTTTGGTGTTTGGTTTTTTTTCCCCTTTACACACAAGGACAAGGGTTTTTTTCTGTATGATTTTAAGTCACACCTTTAAAGAGAAAAAAATTTACAAGAGATAGTAAACCAAGCTGCAGCATGGAATCTTGTTTTGTTTGGTTGGTTTTTTTCCCCTCCTCTCATCTCATTACATTCCCAGGCCAATGCAAGAAGGGAATTCAGCTATCTATATTGGCAAGAGCTTGAAGTATGTATAGAATTTAGGATATGCATATTTCAATCAGGAACCATTCTTTTCACAGACTTCGCATTGACAACTTTCCCCAAAATTGTACAGAAGGTGAAAGAAAGGCTTGTTGGTACTGGTAAGGCAGTTTGGATTTTATTTTATTCCAGAGAGTTTCCCCAATGAAAAGAATGAGAATGTTATTGCCTTCCCTGCCTCCATTTTCAAAATGCCCATACTTCAAAAACTTTAAAATTTCTAATACAGAAGAATCAATTTTGCATTGTACATTAGCTCTTTTTTATTCCAGTATGCTCCATTTGAAAATGCAAACTTCAAAAGCCTTCCCCTCCCACTTGGGGAAAGGTCTGCACAGCCAACCACAAAAATGATGCCCATCTTCACTGTAAGCTCTTTTCCCCCCCAATGTCCTTTAAAAATCTTATTTAGAAGAGTAGGGTGGTAAGATCTCTGCCCATCATGCCAACCAGATGGTCTCTGGTTAATTCACTCATATGCTAGTCTTAAAATACAAGTCTCCTGACTTAGAAATGTTGGTTTCTGTCTGTTTGCAGAGCATATTACAATGGCTTTCTAAGCACAACTTGCGTGTCCTGCATAGCTGCAACACAAATAACTGAAAAGAAACACTGTCTAGAAGTACACTTTTTCTTATTGGCCAAGAAGGAAAATGATTCTATCCCACGCAAAATTTTATACTGTAAAATAAATAACCCCCAAGATTTTTTTCATTTTGAGCATACTGAATATTTGACAGTATGTTGCTGTGTCTATTTCATTTTGCCACCAGAGTCCCCACATCTATAGTTATTCATGCTTTTATTTTTAAATCTCATTGTCACAATAATTTTGGCTTTTTAGTTAGCACGTATAACCTTTCCCAGAAGCATGCTAGACTATTATTTCAATCTTATACACTTTTGAGGTATTAATACTACTTTTTTGATAGATTATATTTATAAATACTGCTACACTCAAATATTTTAACATGCGTTGTTCAGCCTTTTTTAATATCCAAAAAAAAGTATCTTGTCTTTTAAGTTACAATATTGTAACTTCACCTTAAGTAAGACTTGGATCGGAGGGCAGAATAAACAGATAACAGTAAGATATATTTCATAAACTAAAGAGCCAATATGAAAGTACACACAGAGGTTTTGTAATTGAATAAGCTCATCTAGCTCGTCTTGCTAGGATTTCATTTGGTTCTTCTTCCTTTGTATTTTCTTTTAGAGCACTTAATTCTGCTACCAGATCCCCAAAAGATGTGTCACCTTCTCCAGGAACCTCCAATCTCTTTTCCATAGCGTTCCTCATCTCAGACAAACTGAAACTCATGTCTATGGCACTTTAGACCAATGGATTAGATGGTCTCTTACAGAAAACAAGAAATAAACAAAAAACCAGATAAACAAAAAAAAGCCCCAACAACAACAACAAAAAAAAACCAGAAACAATTTAACAGTATTCACTGTAGTACTCCACGACACCTTTGCAAGTATCTAGCCGAAGGAAATACATTTCCGATTTAAGAATTTTGCTAGTTGTAAAAACTTATTTCCAGTTTCTCTGTTACATGTGAGTGATTTTTTCTTTACTTAATAAGATTATTCAAGAAGCAAAATTTTTAACCTAGTTTTCACTCTCGTAAATGAGCAGTGTGCGAGAGATTTCTAAAACAGGTTTTGTGTAACCACTCTTACTAGCAACTGCTATCCATTCCCCGCGCTGAAGCTGCCTGACTGTCTTCCTCCTACCCCTTTAACCGTCTTGTCTTTCTATTGCTCGGTATTTGTGAAAAACATTGCAGGAATGTGTAATACTGGAACACATAACAAGCTATTTAAAGCCTTCTCAGCTTCCTAGACCTCGCCATTTAACAGACCAACTCTTCCTGCCTCATGAAAAGCAACGACGATTGTTTCATTTCTGTATTCTTTAACATTCATCCCACAGCACTACTAATTCAATACTTGATGCACACTTACCAGCTATAAAAACAAGGCTGCACCCCATACGTACTCTTTTCATGTTTTACAATCTTTACAATATTTATCCAACCATGGTTAGATTTCCCCTAAGAGAAATAAAATTCATTCTGCAGTTGTTTAGAAGCAACGAAGCAATGGAAGAGTATCATCCAACAATTTGTCTGTCATGCTTTATTTAAAAATGCAATACGGTTATTTTTACAATTAACCATTTCCTTTACTATACATGCTAATACGGATATTCCAAAATAGGTGTGTGTGGGGGATGGTGTTTATTTTGGGTATTTTCTAAATAGATACCTTTAGGAAGCATTGTCTCTTCAGCAGCTTCTGTCTAAAAGTGAAATATAAACAGACACAATTACAATTCTATAGAAGGTAAATTAAAAACCTATACAGTTAGAAGACAGAAAACAGCAATTTTATTGACTAAAACTATTAAATCAGGTCTGTACAATGGCAAAGGGATCAGTGTTTTGTTATGTCTTTGATATTGTTTTAAATTTTCATTTTAACTCATCTTTGCTATAATCATACATACATGATTCTTAGTCTATCAAAGAATTTTGAAATAACATCAGTTTTAACTTTTACTGACTGCATGCAAGTTTAACAATGCTTTACCAATAAGAAAGGAAAAAATATCTACTACACTTGAATAAGGAAATTATTCATTATAAACATTAGGTTCCCAGGGAATTAAAAAAACAGCACTTGTTGAGTACCCAATATACAACATATACAGGGTATGCTACCAGTGACCCACAACCCAGCTAAGGAGAACTGTGAAATCTATAAACCCTGAATGACAGAACCAAAACACACTTCTATGTCTTTCACTTTCTGCCAACTAAAGCAGCAGCAGGAGGACTATGTTATATGCAGATAATTATAAGAGTAACTTCATACGAAAATTACATTAAGACTTCTATTTTAACAAAATGATATTTGATTAATAAGCAAGACACTTACTGTTGAATCCCTACATCCATCTCTTAAGTGAACATTATTTATAAATTCTAGCCCCTTTTCCTTTCTCACAAATCCGCACCTGTAAATGAAAACATTCCGTTATAATAAAACTGCACAAGCACTAAACAAAAATTGATTACATGACTTTGGAAAGCTTTGATACATTTCCTACATCATACAAAATGCTTGCTTTTGAAATCTCTAAGTGTTTAGTCAACATCAGTAATGTCATTTAAACATTTCTAAAAACAACTTAATCACTTCAGCAGTACTTATCTTTTTCACATTTTTTCATGAAATGGAAAGCTAAGAGTTGTTGGACATGACAGGTTTATAAAAGTAAACACTCCAATGAAAAACAAACATTATGTTAAAACGTTGGTTCTTTTAGTCTTTTGCAATCAAAGAAAAGTAGTCATTGGTCAGACAAGTGCCTTACATGCATTCTTTCATTATTTTCCAACCAGTCCTAGACACTGGGCAGAGCTCTTCCCTACCAGAGGATTTAGGGAATGCCATAACTCCTCGACAGTAGTTCTCTAGCTTCAGCAGTTATTTCACCTTCACGGTGTCCTGTTCATGGACATAGATAGCACGCTGTGAGACTGACACACTGCCACTGAAGTTGATGTGCAAACAAAAACTCCATATAAGACAGTTAATGATCTGAGAGCAAGTAATCAAATCCAACATAATGTAAGCAAACTAAAACCAAATCAAACCCGTATAAGGAGAAGTGAAATGTAGCAAGAAAATGTTTATTAACTATTCACTGCACCAAGCCAAAAACTTGGAATGGCATCTCCTTCAAATGGCAGAAACTAATAATTAAAAGCTGCCTGTACCGCTACTGAAAAAAGGATAAAGCTAAAGCACAAATACTAACTTACAGCTTCCAGGGAGCCTTTCACCACAGAAAACAAATTTGGCAGCTAACACATAAAAGACATAGATTTTATCAATATTATACAAGTAACTCAGTCTTTGTACTTGGACAACTTTTATCCACCTGTAAGAAACAATGAGTCATATACTATTTCTCCTTTCCTCAAGACAGATTTTAGACAAAATTGGCAGTCTTTCTCCAAACTACTTCTGGGTCTGTAATCCTCAATCCTTTAAAATGATGCAGAAGTGTGTTTTGAACTCAATACTACTACTGACTTCTTCAGGTGCAACAGAACTTTGGTAATTTTGTACCCCAACATAAGTTACAAACTTTGGCAAGTATGATGCCATTAAAATACCAGTTAGAATGTAGCACTTGGATAATGAGAAAAACAAACAAAAAAACAAACAAACAGAGAGGTATTCACAAAACTTCACCATTCTGCTAGCTGAGACATCAGTTAGGTCCAGACACAGAAATCTTCTCTTCCCTTTAACAATTCCTATAAACAAGCTGACATACAAATAACACTGACTTAAAAGTATTCATAAGGTACAATTTCAGGGCAACCTTTCAGACTGATGACCTTTTAATAAGTGGGTTGTGCCCTCAACCTCTTGAGATTTTGCTCTCTTTCCCATCCACCTTAGAAGTTATCCCTCCAACCTCTCAAAGACAACATCAGGTTAATGTCCTCTTTTGAAGCTTCCAATGTAACATTTTAGCATATGTTGATGATTATATGTATAATAACAGGAGTCCAGAAGGTAGAACAGATGGAACAAGAAAAATAAGAACCCCATGCAAAAAAATTCCTTTAAATCCTTTCTACTTATTGAAAAGGAAAAAAAAATAAATCATGGAGGATAACTGATATTCCTTTGATGCCTAGATAACAAAAATGAAGGAGAACAAAATGGAAGAAGGCAACTAAAAGAAAAAACCTTTATTAGTAAGCTCTGTCATTAAAACGTAGGATATTGTAAATAATACTCAGACATACAACAAGAAAACAGTAAAAAATACCTTACCCAGGAAACCATTTGGCATGTTGATCCCATGGGTCTTCATTTTCCTTCCATTCCTGCAATCTTCCACCACAGTGGAAACACACAACACGATCACCATTACCTGAGGAAACACAGAAGAATCAAGTTACATATTTCTGGAAGGCATAATAATAAGTTTTCAACTACAGTGTTACATTATTAAGGAAAAAAAAAAAAATCTTTCTTTTGTTGAATAGCAATTATATCTAAAAAGAACTCCATTTTAAAGGAGGACATAATATATATCGTTTGAAACAAATGTTCAGGAGAGACTTGTGACAGAATAAGAGTCACATGAAATATTCTTGAATTTTATTTCAGCAAGTAATTATACAGATAAAAAGATAAAGCTAAAAATAATTTAGTATCAAATAGCTCAATCCACTCATAAATAAGCCATGAAGTAGTCTACCACAAAGAATTAAGGATGTTTACATGCCGTTTTTGGTCCTCCATTTCACTATTAAGATTAATGGGCTCTTTACAGCAGTAGCATA
This sequence comes from Tetrax tetrax, assembly GCA_009806455.1. Taxonomy (NCBI): domain Eukaryota; kingdom Metazoa; phylum Chordata; class Aves; order Otidiformes; family Otididae; genus Tetrax; species Tetrax tetrax. The sequence goes on along the minus strand of WHYT01014722.1, from coordinate 12,379 downwards.
ACTGACCGAAGGGACGTTAGGAGAAATTACATTCTCTCTATTCTAGCACTATGCCTACTGTAATCAAAGACTGTGCCAGAAACTGCTTAGATATTGTGTTTATTGAAATGAGAGGATTCATTTTGTTCTGAGGGGGTTGGGGAAATGATCTTTCTCAGGCTACAGGAAACAGAGTTTTCAAAGAAGTCACTTGAACAGCCATCTCATCTGCTAAGCTGGTGCCCATTTAGTGCGCTTCCACAATACAGATCTCACTTGGCTGTGATAAGCTAGATACTTTTAGGAATATCATAAAAATCAATAAAGAGTTCTACTGGGTACAAATATTGCCCATCTATCACCCATACAATAATATTTCAAAGGTTTTATTTACGGACACAAGTGAAACAAATGGAATCAGATTTAAAAGTTCTTCTGAGAGCTACTGAAAGAGAAGTCAGTTAAGATGAAAGCAAGAAATTATCCCGGATAATCCCCTTTTCTCTGTGATCTAATGAGAGCAACACTTTGTACTTGTACAGCATCTCTCAGTGAAGCATTACAAAGAGCTTTAACGGCACTGTGCAATTCAATCTGATCGGGAAACCAATGCACAAAGACACTGGACTCTTGCCCAAGTCATACACTAAATATCTAAGCGTAAAAGGTCTTCCACTAGAGTCATGGTATTCACAAAGCTTTTACAGTGGGTAGTAATGGTATTTGCTAGTTTCCAGTGTCCAAATACTATGATAATACAAACATGTGTTAACTAAATAAAATGGCACACAACCTGGATTTTCTTGTTCACAGGTTTCTGTACAGGCCACAAGCCCACTCCTTAGACCTAAGGAAGGTATCTGGAGGACAGCACTTCGTTTAAAAAAAAAAAACAAAACTAACTTAAATAATTGTCATTGTGAAAAGATGTAATATGAGGGTTTTAACAGACAAGGAAAACACACTTTGATGTTTTACTGCTAAAAATGGATTTATGGCCATGTTTATACTTTACCACTAAAAATACTTGTTATAATGTATAGAATTTTACACAAGAACTATGAAAAGTAGTTCAGAGAGTAAAGAAACTCTGGCAAACCATTCCATATTATAGTTTTTAAATGCTTGGTTTTTTCATAACAAGACACTTACTCATATAAAATTTCTTTGTAAAAGATAACAGACATTTTAAGGTCTGGCTTACCTATGCTGTAGAACCCAGCTTCAGCAAGTTGCTCCTTGTCAACAGGATAGATCCAAGTTAAAAATGTTTGTAAACGTCTTTCGTATTTTGCCATAGATGGATTCACTGGATGCTGTGCACTGTTCAGACCACCTCTGCCAAGCTCAGCAAGAACAGATTCACTTGGAACATTTCCAACATCCCGGCCCAGGACAAAAAAGCATTTGGGAAAATGCCTCTTGTGTTCTGACCAAGCTCTGTCACTGGGTTCCCAGTTTTTCAATTTTCCACCGCAACAAAAACATGCCACTTGATCACCAACACCTGTATAATAGAATCCAGCGTTAGCCAATTCCTTTGGTGTCAACTCGCTATTGAGGGGCCAGTTGTGAAAAGACTTCAATCTTGTCTCTTCGCTGCACATAGCTGGGTTTTTAGGATATAAATTATCTGACATATCCACAACCTGTCTAGTTCTCAGAAGGTAATCTGCCTCCACATCCGACGAGTCATCCAGAGTACTCGGGACGACTGAATTGCTGGAACCATTTTCAGTTCTATGCTGGCAGTTCTGGACAAGAGGGCGTATATTATTTTCCAGAAAAGCAGATTCAGTAATAAATTTGCAACTGGGGGAAAGGTTTTTGTGTCTCTCAACTGCAGAATCCCCAGGTGCCCATCCTTCAGTAATTGTATGGCAACTGAAGCACTTCACTTTGTCACCTTCTCCAGTATAAACAAAGCCAGCTCGTGCTAGTGCTGATGCTGAAACCGGACAGCCAAGAGGAAATGCAACAAAAGTTCCTAGTCGGCAGTGTTCCTGTGCCCATTCCCGGTCACGGTCAGTGTCTGAAGTGGCACAAGCTTCCAAGTTATACGCGCCATTAAACATCATCTCTTCGTAAGCAGGGTTCTACTTTCCGATTTCCTAAACAAAAAAGATATGTTTTAATTTCACAGACAGAATATATCATACCCAAATGCAAGCCTGGAATTAGACTAGCCATCCTTTATGTATTAAAATAATGCCTCTGCCTCTTACCTCCCACCTCACCCTTTGCCTGCCTCCCCTGCCATGCAGAAACAAAGAAAAAAAAATCCATCAAGAAAGGCAGGAAGATCATGAAGTTTTACAGGCCAATAAAAATTTACCTGGAAAATGCACAAGTTTATACATTTAGAGCTTCAAAAGCACGTTCTACTTCTTAGCAAACAAACATTGCAAGAATAAAATCAACATAATATTTAACAAAAGCTCTGGACAAAACTCTGCCAAAAGGCTTTCGAACTTGAAATACAAGGTTACTGAAATTAAAATACTAATGTAAGCCGGACCACATTTGCAAGATTTTACAGTCCAGTTCTAAAACACAACTTGCTTCATTTTTCCGTGTATGAAGGCCATGGCCACTATGCCCATTACAGATGGGCATCAAAACCACCGTCAAAAAGAAACACACCTTTGGGCTTGTGTTATACCGCGAAGACATACATCTCAGTTTTCCTTTTAGCAAAATATCTTGTAAAATAAAGATGTTTCACTGGGCCATTTTATCAGACATGTGCTCTTGCTTTTAAGATCAGTGTCTTGGACTATCTAGCACTAGTGTTCATGCCTAGCATGCTGCTTCCACTTTCCCATGCTGTGTCTGCATCTTCTATCAAAAGTACAACCAGTTCCTGCGCCCCTGCCATCACCTCAGCATTTCCTCCCTTCCTTCCCTGTAGGGCTGCTGCTCTCCTTACCACCTGTCCCACACTGCTAGTCCTGCCTGTGCCCTTCTGCGCCAGAAGCACCCTAAGAGCACGCAGACAAGCCCCTTCTTTCACAGGGATGAAAGCAAGCAACTTGGTTCCCACAGGTCCTGTGCAAGAACCACAAAATGGCACAGTCATCGCCTTCATCCCAAGAAGGATGAAGACAGAGCAGAGTAAAAATTCATCTCCTGTCCTGACAAGTGCAGTGATATTATTGACTTAGAAAGCCTTGGGTAAAACACAGGCTACTGCGGATAAGACATCGCAAACTTACTCCTTTATGGACTGTTAAATTAAATTATTATGAGACTGCCCAAATTGAGTTCTTGGCAAAAAACAATAATAATTCAGCAATTAACAAAAAGAGATGCATATAAGCAAGAACAGAATACAAATTTATTTGAACAAGTGTCCTCTGTTTTCTATATGAATCCTGAAATGTTATCTATTTCCAGTCCTCACCTTTATAAGGCAGGTCATCAGGCAAAAATTTAGCTTCCTCTACACACTACTTCCTCAACACCTGCATTAATATTGATTATACCTGCTGTAAGTATGCAGATCTTACAAGAATAATAGTAATTGCCTATACAATACCAGATGTCACTTCTACAGGAAGGACAAAATCTTTTAAAGTTCAGAAGGGGGAATGGAAAATTAAAATGACTACGCATTGCAGGATCACTGCATCCTTTGCCAAGATGACAAAGATAATTAGCCTACAAGCAGGTTGAGAAAACATGACATTACAAACGCAGCATGCTTGCTTCATGTAATCATGGATACAAGACTACTGAGCACGAGCTTTAATTCCTTCTTTAAGTCAGTTCATGACTAATGCAATGACACTAGAAATTATACTGTGGCTTTCTGGTTTAGCTTAGCAAAGTCAAAAATAGCTTCTGAGTAAATTACATCGACTGACCTACAAATCTGACCTATATGCTTGTTTTGACTTTGAAGGGCAAAAAAAAAAATTAAATCAGTTACTACATGTAGTAATACGAAAGCTGTCACAATACATGCTTTTTAATATACACATGTATATTGAAACCAATTTTTATACCAAAAGTTTAAAAGTTCATGTTTATTTCCTTTTAAAGTCTTATTTTAAATCCTCTAGGATACAAATATTGCATCTTAACTAAAGCCCAGATTCTCCAGTGCCCTCTAACAGGGACGATCTTCAAATCATACTTATACTGCATGAGCAAGCCTGGGTCTTGCAGTACTTTTCTGGACTCTTTCACTAAAACTGTCCCCCTCCAATATCAGAAAGTTTAAGAAACCTCAAAACATTTTTTTCTTTTAGTAAATAAGCTAAAAATTCTGAACAATTTATTGCATGCAATTGGCAAACATCTACTTTTGAGATAATTTCATTCCAAAGACCTCAGTTAAGCAAGCTTCATTTTCAGAGTGTTTATAAACATGTAATGTTTTTTTGTGCATTTTCTCCTCTTCTCCCAGAATAACTTCTCACCTTTAAAAAAGGTTTCAGAACTCAAAATTTTTATCACATAGACAGTATCTGTCATCTATGACAGACTTCCCTAGTGGAAATAACAGCATGAGTTTTAAATTATTACTTAAGTCAGCTTGCACTAGTTTTACTCCACTTACTCTGTTGATCTTAGTGCTTCCTGAAAAGATGTGTTGTCTACTTTAATGACACTAAGGAACCGAGAAGGAAACACTTGAGCAAACACAGAAAGAGGGAAGGAAGAGGATCAAAGACTAAACTGAAATATTAGAAATCAGGATGGAGATGATACTCAATTAACTGATATTTTTTTTTTTCAGTTTTCTTGATTACTTTTACTGAACTGTGAATGCTATGCAAAAATAAACTAACAGCACTACCTAAAATTCAGTATCTGTATCACCCTCAACTGCAATGGAAATCATAGGATAATGCCTTTCAGCCAGATATAAAAGCAGTATCTGAAACAGAAAAAAAATATCTCTATGTACTGTACTGGAAGTTCTAACAATTGAGGGGAAATGTAATTGGAGATAAGCATTGGGATAAAGCTAAAAAAAAAAAAACCCTATACATAATGTATTAATCATTTAGAACGTCGAAATTAGCGGCTTTATTCTTTCAAAGTTTTTTCTACAGTGTTGTGAATACTTCAATACTCCTTCTGTTAACATGGTGAATAAAAAAAATTATATCCTCAACATAGCGATAATCAGAATATTTGCCACATTTGGATTCTCTGGAGGTAAGCAATCCATCTCAATCCTCACAGTCAAAACTTCGTGAGAAGCACATACCAGAAGAGCAGTCAGTACTGACAGAAGGTCCTGTCACCACAGATCAATTCTTTAATACGAAGTAACTGTTCCAAATTATATCAATCACATTATTTAATCTTTATCTTTTGGAGCAGAAATATTCAACCATCATTCCAGAAGCCTCTCAAAACCACGTCTAAATACTGCAATGACAGAAACAGGACAAATCCCTCGCACTTATCTGCTAGCTTTAACAACACTCCATCCCCATTATGTGTCCCTTTCCTCATGGCAGCCCCTCTAAACATAGCTGGTTTACATTTCAGTATAATTTTATCTTAAGAGAATAAGATGTTAACATATTTATTAAGCACTGAGGCAAACTGTTTGCCTGTGTAAGTACTGATTTAAATACAACATTAGTACTACTTTAAATGCAACATCAAGTTCAATTATTTATATTTCAACTGTTCAAAGTGTAAAATTAAAACTACACTAGGAATAGTACTTCTACACAGGTATTTTACCAGCTGCCTTACTCCAGTTGGTTGGAGTAATGATGTAGAACGATCTTGTGCACCATAATGGCACTCAAACATTAAGCGCAGACGAAAAATAACTGAAGGTAAATTTTTGAATGGTTTATGGCACAGAAACATAAATAAAAAGCAGTCAATGAAGATGCATACGCAAGACTTAACAACACATACCAGCAGCAAACTCAAGCTCAGAGAGTATACTTTATGTATATAGAAGTTAATTATGCCTTTCTGCATAGATTTAATTAATCACATATGAATTAAAGTAGAAGGTCCAGAAATATTAAAAGTTCACTTATAAAACCCAGGATATTTTTTTTACTATTATTGAAGCATTAAGTAGCTTCTTATATATGCAGTGAGTAAACAAAGCCTACTTTACCCTGAAAGGCTTCCAGAGGCTGAGCTAAGTTTAATCCTGCTTTTAAACATTTGAAGGTATTTGTCACAAGACACCTCCCACTTTCAAGCTAAAGTACTGGTTTTTTTATAGTCTATTGAATACATTATGGAAGAAAAAATAAATACAAGAATTTATAACAAAATTTTTAACTTAGTCAAAACGCAGAATTGTATACTGTGGTTTTGCAAGCCAAACATATTCAATTCAGCTTTAAAAATATTAAAAATATTAACAGGTATGACTTTATGCAAAAATACAGCATCATCTTATTATCTAGATCTGAAATGTTTCTGTGGAAAAGTACAGAACTCATTTTTCTCTGTCAAGTGTATTTTATTAGACACGATTATTTCCATCCTTAACCCTAAAACAGATTAGCATTATAAGGAGTTATTTTTAATTCTTCCACATGACAAGCGTGGCAGTAACCTCCATGTCAGAAACCTACTCGCCTCACGTTCCTGACCAAAGCATATGTAAACACAGAGCTTCTACTGCTTGACATGCTGACTATGAGAGCAATGTTAGTATTTATTGTTGACTGAATTTTGAAATGTGAGAATAGTGCACCAAGTAAATATCAAACAGAACACACTCCACCAGCTGACGCACAGATTATGCACATGTGACTTCACTGAATTTCACTTTGTGCCTGCTCAGCTGCAATTAGATTAAGGAAGGTACATGCTGCTAACTGAAAGCGCACACATAGAGATTAAAACTACAAGAAACACAGGATTTATTTAAACAGTGTTTACAAATCTTCCCATACTTACATCCAAGGATCAATAGCCATTTAAAAAAAATTCTGCTTAGAGATTTTTTTTTTTTTAAACTTTATTTTATAAACCGGGAATGTATCTACACAATGCCTTTTGACTGAGTGCCAAAGCTTACATAAATCCATCAGCTCAGCTTCATTTGTCTGTTTTTCAAACAGGTTCTACTTAGATTTCCATCAGGGTTTATCATCATAAGTAGTCAGTCAGCTGCTCAATTCTTCACTCCAGTCACAAAGACCTTCACACTCTCTCCATCTTAGAAATACATCTAACCAGGGCAATAGAAACATACCATTTTGAGAATGATTTTCATATTGTGTTTTCTTCATTAAGAAGTTATACGGGTATGGAATAGGACAATAACCAAGAAGAATAGATTCACGGTAGTGCTCTCAGTAGATAAGAGTGGGACAAATTTGCATCTGCTAAGGGCAGAGAAAAAAAATAAATTGGTTTTGTGAACTTGCAAGATAAATGTCTTCAGAAGAACTTTAGCTGTATGAAAAGGAAAGAGTAAATATCAGCCGCTACAGAAAAATCTGGCACACTGTAGCCCAAGTACATGGTCCTACAGAGATGTCACAAGTCAAACATGAGACATAATCAATTAGAACCGTTAATGAATGTATAAATAAGTGTTATTCAACGTGACCAAGGAAGAGGAAGGACTAAAGGTCTGGAGAAAATAATTTTAGTTCTACCACACCTTGATAAGTGTTTAGTGCAAAGCAAAGTGTGAAAGAGATGTTGGCATTTTTAATTTGGATACAGGAAAACCTATCTAAAGCAAAGATTTAATTCTGACAGCTGCTGCCACTGAAATGAATTGCCTACAGATGACAGTACCTAAAAATAAGTAGAGGAGGAGAAAGGGCAGGGGGAAACAACAAACAAAAAACACACAACCCAAAAAACCCAACAAAAACCACAAAAAAAAAAATCCCAAAACCAACACAGAAAAAAAACCACATACCAAATCTCAGGCATACTCAGAAAGCGATGGGAAAAGAGGCTAAACATAAAAGTAGGGAAGAGGAGAGCCAACACCAAGAGCACAAGACTTCAAATAACCCCTCCACTAGAACAAAACAAAACTATTAAAAAAAAAAAAAAAAAAAAAAAAAAAAGAAAGGAGCAATCCTGATGTCTCAAATTTCCCCGGCAGTTCCACTAAGATGGATATTTTATTCATGGCATAAGCATGGAATATAATGAAATGTTTTTCATCAAAGACTGTGTACTCCTGCAAATCACATGGATGTCTGGGTATGATTTAGCTACCAATTTGTAAGTACAAGGTTGCTTAAATTGTACCATTTAAGCTTATTGAGATTCTGTACGTATTCTTTCAGGTAAATAACAGGTCAAGAATAATTTTTTCAGTTTTGGCTTCCCCCCCCCCAAAACTCTGGAAAATAATCCCATTAGTTGTCTGTCATGTTCCCTTATCTTCTACCACTATCTTTATTTGCTTAATTATTCAACTGTTCCCCGTCTTATAAAAGGCTTCTTAACACAACCCACTGTGAAATTATAATTCAAATTCAGTACTACAACACTACTATATAGAAGGGAGGGGGAAAAATAAAGTTTTTGAAAGATTCTTAATTTTTATAGTATACATTTACATTTTAGACATACAATTCAAGTTATGTAAAATGTACTTTTTATATAATTATGTTTTAGCTTTAGAACATTAAATTCCTTAAAGCTGTATTGTTAACAGAAATTTGATTTAGCTTCAAGTTTTTCCTCAAGTAATTGAGACTAAACTTCCATAACTCTTCCCTCTAGTAGACCATAGCTTGGAAGTTGTATTTAATACAACCTGAAGCATACCTCCATCCATTAACGTCTATCAGTATGTGTTGGTAGCTATGCAGTCTATGCAGTTAGTACCAAAAGAAACAAAAAATTATCCAGTCAATGGGGGTATATTAAGTAGAATAGCCAACAGTAAAAAATGCCCAGCAAAATCTGCAGCGCCCTGGGATACATCTCCTTTCCTGAGCATGAGCTGTGCTCCAGCCTTTAGTGTTACATCCTTTTACAAATAATTTAAACTTAAAATTGAAGAAAAATAAGGAAAAAGAGGGTGCCTTTCATCAAGGGGACATAATGATATCAGACTTCAGCTACAGCACCATGATTAATACCGCAGCAAAATGGCTGGATCTCCTGGATTCTAAAGAAAGAAGTTGTAAAACCACACAAGTACAGAAAGTCCATCACCTGCCTCACCCAGTGGCGAGGCTGTTCGCTTCCACCCAGGCAGCACGCCCAGCCACGCCAGCGCTGCTTAGTTCATTAGTCACATTCTTAATTGCAGCCTGATGCAGAAGCAGCATCATACTTTGATATCATTGGCATGAATGTTTTGCCATTAAAGAATGAGGTGAACTTGTACATATATTTTTACATATCTATATACGGACACACAACTCATTACCTTGTAAATTCGGAAATCTCTCTTGAATTATCCTCTCTATTTTAAGTTTGTCAGGAAATTTGGGATGACTTGGGAATTAACTCTTATTATAATATCGCACCAAAAGTGAAATACGAAAGCTGTACCTCTTGAAAACATTCTGCTTGCCCTTCTATTTAATAAGAAACTCTCCGAAACATAGAAGAGGAAGGACAACAAACTGCAAGATACGTGCAGCTTCATTTTACATTTTATATTATAGGAGTGACACTGAATTCAAGCTTTGCAGCATGCCTTCTTCAGTCTTAACATATTTTCAGCCTTCACACAGAGCTACTTTTTTCACGTAAAAAAATCTTGCTATTTCTGGAGCTTGACTTTCAGTAGTCACATTCAGAATTTTTGGATTAGAACTCCGCAAGATAGACAACATGCTATGAAAAACAGAAAGCAGTAAAGGACTGTATGCTGTTAACTCTTGAAACAAAAAAATGCAAAGGGTACTTACAGTAGTTTTTGCCTAAGAAATTAGTATCCAATCAGACCAAGCTGAATAATAGATTAATCAAAGCAGATATTCGTTTCATCTCTATTTTCCACCAATCTTTAGAACAAATTCCAATGTTTACATTCCTGTTGGTAGAAAAAACAAAGGTTAAAAATTTTCCTTTTCACATGACCTCTAGCATAGTTTACAAAGGCACAACTCCAAAACTATGATTAAAAAAAAAAAAAAAAAAAATTCTGTCCTTTGGCCAAGGAACCGAAATTAAAATATATTCTAAAGTTGGAAGAGTCTGAGGTCAAGGAAAGCCTGAAATTCAGATGTTTTACTGAAACTAGCAAAGGATAAAAGACTCTAGAAGATCCAAAGAGGGCAAAACAAAATCCTGGAATTAAAAACTAGAGGGCAGCAAAAAGGAGAAAGACTCTAACAGTCTAACTTCAGCCTTCTCTTCTGTCTCATAAGAAATTCTGAATCTGATTCTACACTGAATTTTTCTGAAACTCTTCAGCTCCCAGCAGCTGTCTTGCCTGCCCTGGGAGGGGCAGATGTAGAAGCACTATCACAGGTACACAGAGGCCTGAAACTAAACTGATCTTCATACTTCAAAAACTGAGACATGAACACACCTTTTGTTACTATTCTGATAACAAATGCAAGTCTGCCTTGTATCAGTGGCAGCAGCCAAAAATACCCACAGAACCAAGCAACAACCCTCCTCAGAATTCTTCCACTTTTGCTGCTGGTTACAAAAGACCAGGTCAGAGGAGGTACAGAACAATCATTAACTTGTTCCTTTGCCTTCTTGGCCAATGCTGCAGGTGCCAAGTTTTCTACGTAAAGAAGTAGTTGGGTGTTCTTTAAAAGGCCCCAAAGAAAACTGCAAAGCAATCAAGTAGATAGCAAAATTAAACACTTAAGGAAATGAAAAATATCCAAATAAAAGCTTAATCAACAAATCCATCACATGAAAACTTGCTTTCTTAGAGAGAATACTTCACTGTTCTCTTCTGTTCTATGGTGATTTATTTCACAATAAACAGAAGAGCAGTTTCAGTTAATGTATATGCTACTGCTTTTTTTTTTAAGCTACGAGATTTTAAAGAAGTATTTGTCAAAATAGTTATTTTTTTCCCCATTTGGTTTCTTTTCCTGCCAAACTGGTCTACTGGAAGATCTTGTAGTTTCTAATGGTTCATTTAAGAAACAAAGTCTTCCTACCTAGCTATATGAAGTACTAAAATACAATGTAAGGTTGTAGCAATGAAGGCATAATGAAAGCAGTTCTGCAAAAAATACCTAAAAGGAGTTTCACGAACAAATTTATACTTTTTAGCAGATGCAGATTAGTAACAGTTTAAAAGGGCAGAAATGACAAACACTAAAAATAGTTCTTACACCCAGTTATAAGGGTTCTCTCAGGAAGACAGGAGCATCAGAGAGACAGTAGTACAGAAACACACTGTTAAAGAGATATCTATCAGCAGAACTACACAGCCATTGTGCAAACGAGAACTGCTTGAACTGAAGTTTGAATATAGCTGAAAAAAATATTATCCAAGTGAACTTTTTCCTGCAGACTACTTAATAAGTGCTGAATTCTTACTGTAGTAAACCTGAACAAAACTGCATTTTTATTAATAAGAACCGGAAAGTGCATTCTAGAAAGGGATGGGTCTATTAAAAAAAAAAAGAAAACAGAAAGAGCGGGCAAGGGGAGACGAAACAATATTAAAATATGTGAAAAGAAGCAAAGACGACCACAAAAGTGCGTATTAGCACAGCTAAGTCTTCTTATGTGAAGAAAACACAACACTACATGTTCTGTTCAAGCCACTTGTGGACCTTCCAGCCGGCAGCCGGAGCACAGACCCGCCCGGAGGGGCTGCGGGGCAGGGCTCCTGGGGGGACGGGGACCCCGCGGGGCAGGGCAGGGCAGGCCCGGCCCGGCCCGGCAGCTCATGGACTGGGGGCACGCCCCGTTCCCATGGCAACGCCTCCCCTCGCTGGCGACCACCCCAATCGCTACCGCCTAGGAGAAGCCAAGGGCAGCGGCGTCCCTGCCAGCCCTCGGGACCCCGGGCACCATCTGCGTGAGAGGCGGGAGGGCCCCGGGCAGCGCGGAGGGACCAAGCCCCCTGCCCCGCGCAGGGAGCCCTGCCGAGTTGCCCGGGGCAGCAAAAGCCTCCAGAGCGGGCAGGTGGGCACCCCGTCCCTCCCACTATGCCGCGGTACCGACAACGACAGCCACACCCTCCTGACAACTCACCGCGCCGCGTCCCTCTCCTTGCCGGTACCGGCTGCGGGAAACGGCTCAGCTACCAGCGCACACTGAGAAAATGGCGGCTCCCGGCAGCCTCTCCGCGGCTCGGAGCGAGCAGGGAGCAGCGCCCCCTGGCGGGCCGGGCGGGGCGCGGCAGGCCAGCTCCCGCCGGCGGAGGACGACACGTAGCGGCGGCAACCGGGCAGCGCCCGCGCTTCAGCCCCGCGCCTCAACCCCGCATTTCAGCCGCCTCGGCTCCGCGCTTCAGCCCCTTCCGCCTCTCCGTCCCCTCCGCGCC
>WHYT01014721.1:181495-230432 GCA_009806455.1 Tetrax tetrax | reverse complement strand
ATTTCTTTTAATTCTTTTTTTTTTTTTTTTCTCTTATGTCTATGCACCTCTTATGTCTATGCACAATTATTTGCACAAATTATTTTTACCTATATGTCAAGATATTCTGATTTTTGTTTTCCAGAGAATACAAGTCCCAGTTTGAAGCCAAAAAGATCTGGTATGAGCATAGGCTTATTGATGACATGGTTGCTCAGGCCCTGAAATCTGAAGGAGGCTTTGTCTGGGCCTGCAAGAACTATGATGGGGATGTGCAGTCTGACTCTGTTGCGCAAGGTATGAGATGTTTCCTGTGATACACTGAAGTAGGCTCAGTAGCAGTCTCTTGTGACCGTGTGTCATATCTTATGTAAAGGCCCAGGAGGTGGTGTTGGATCTCAGGACTTAAATTTCAAACCTGTGACCAGTCATGGAGATATCAGGCAGGCAAAGAATTTCTGATTTCACTTTTACAAGAAAATCCATTGAATGCAGACTGTGTAGCTGCACTTCTTTACCAGACGGCAGTTCCTATCAACATAACTGATAGGCTTTCCATTCTAATGGAAGGTATCCAGATAGCTGGAATTCTGTCACTGACAGCTTGAGTTAAGCTGACTGGTGGTGAGCAAACTGGCAAGTGCTCTTACAGTAAGTAAGAAAACCTTCAGGACCTAAAGCTACCTGTCAGGTGTAAAGAGAGAGACTGATATGTTTAACTTTACAGACTCGTAGTGCTTGATCAAAATCCTATATAACCATGCTGCCTGGTGCCAAAACAAATACGGATGCAGAAGCCCACAACGTGGCTTTATGTAAAATGCTCTTTTTGAAGTAATGCCAGTAAACTGCCTCCCACAGAAAAAGGATGTGTGTGGACTACTGAACAAAGAAGCTTTCAAAGACACAGATCTTTGAAGCTTACAGGGTTAGAAGCGATGTGAATGTTCAGTTTTGTCAGCTTATGGTTCCCTTCAGGAGAGCAGATGCTCTTGATATGAAGTAGGTTTGTCTCCTATCGTCCTGTGGGGAAGATAGCAGTGTTGGGCTGCCAGTTGCTTATTTAGGATTCTTTGTTCTCATACTGCACCTTTTCAGTAAAAATCTGTCTAGCAAGTTAGGTGAGAATATTAATTTTCTTTAAATGGTGTAGAATGTCTGCATATCTATATCTCATGTTTCAGCAGCACTTCCTGCTCAGACAAGCTGTTATTTTGACATGTCAGGACCAGCCAGTTAGTTGCAGCAGTGCTGCTCTTCAGGAATGCCTATGTCAAGGGTATAGGGGGATTGTAGGATGGAGGGATTAAGGAGAATTTAAATGGGCTGTCTAAAGGAAAGACTGAACTCTCAAAACTAAAAACACTAAAACTGTGTTCTGTAGGCTATGGCTCTCTGGGGATGATGACCAGTGTGCTGATCTGCCCTGATGGCAAGACTGTTGAAGCAGAAGCCGCTCACGGCACAGTTACTCGTCACTACCGCATGCACCAGAAAGGCCAAGAAACTTCCACTAATCCCATTGGTGAGCTGCTTTTCACTGCCCTTCAGTAATCTCTACACAGGTTTGGAGTAAGAAAATCTGCATCCTTTCTGCAGAGAATTGCACCGCTGAGTGGTGAAACTCAGTGGTTCATCATGTATTTTTCTTCCATGGAGACAGATGCAGCCTGGAACAAAACCCAGCTGAAATGGAGTGTGAGCAATAATCTAGACCTAATCTATCCTGTTCGTTGAGACGTGCTCTCTCACTTCAGCAAGCAATGGGTTTGTAGCTACAATGGCCTTAAGGCTTAGCTTGGTTGTTTATTTTACTCCCCTTCTGATGCTCCAAAAGACCCCAGCCACCCTCCAAACTATGTACATGCTTAAAGCCTAAGTGCACCTAGAATGGGACAGGAGGGAAAGAATCCTCTACAGTTGCATAGGGACCAGAGCGCAATGTACTGCCAGGCGGAAGACTGCACCCTCCTATCATGAGGACAATTTACTATGTAACCACTGAGTCCTACCACTGGTCACTCTTTCTGACTTGGGTAGGAACAAAATAAGATAAAATGGCAGGCACAAAGAGATTGCTGGAGGCAGTGAGTAGTTTCTAGGGTTTACTTTTCTTCAGAGTTGCACAAAATGCAGGGCGTGTAGATGAAGTTAAGTGTTCTCTTTCCTGTACCAGAATTTTCTCTCTTTTCTTCTGTCTGTTTTCACTTTTATTAAAAAAAATAATTACTGTTCCACATGAAGTTTAGAACAATGTCCAGGGAGTTCTAGAAGGACAGAGTTAATCTAGTGTTCTCTCTCAGCCTCCATCTTTGCATGGACAAGAGGACTAGCTCACAGAGCTAAGCTGGACAACAACACTAGCCTCAAGAACTTCGCAGTTGCCCTGGAAGAGGTCTGCATTGAGACCATTGAATCTGGCTTCATGACAAAGGACCTTGCTGCCTGTATCAAAGGCCTACCTAAGTAAGTCTACAACATAATCCTGTGCTTGGAGGAGGCTTTTTTTTTTTTTTTTTTTTACTTGGTATTTCTGAACAGCATTTGCTGGGAAATTATTTTAGTGTGGTGAAGAATTGCTGGAGTCTGGTCACAAAACAGGGCTGATGTGTATCCAGTGCTGTACAAACAGAATATGAGACACTCCCTGCCCCAAGTAGCTCAGTCTAGGTTGCTCTGTCCCTGCTATTGTATCAAATGCACCAGGGGAAAAAAATAAAGCAGGAACTGCAAAGATTTCTCTTTTGACAGGCCAGCTACATTGGCCAGATTCTGCACTGTCCATTTATTAGGACAGAGACCTACTTCACTGCAAAATACCACCTGGCTACCTTTTCTCTGGAGCCTTTTAGCAAAAAAACATGAGCATGATGAGTAGAAGATAAGTCTGATTTAGGCAAGACCTAGAGTTCTTTGAACAGTCTTCCCCTACTCTGAGCAACTTTACAACTAATCTCTGTCTTATTTTGTTTCTTCCCCTCAGTGTCACACGCTCTGACTACTTGAACACCTTTGAGTTCATGGACAAGCTTGCAGAAAACTTGAAGGGGAAGCTGGCCTCTCTGCCCAAACTTTAAGGCACGGGTTCTTTTCAAGCTCCACTAACAAAGTGTCTCCCACTTACACCAGCATGTAAGTGGTACTGTATCACACTCTGTTGTGTAGCATTTCAAATACTAGACAAAAATGAACATGTACACTTTTTTAAATGTTTAAAAGACCACGTTTTCTTAAACTCCTTGAGCTGCTAAGCTAGGCCTTACTTTTGCTAAGCAGCTGAATGTGATATTGAAGCTCAATGTGGGTCTGGATTCCTAACGTCATTGACAGCAGACCTGAGGCTTCTCTCCATGACTTTATGATGTGTTTCTTTTCTCTCTTCCTCTCAGACTGAAAGCCAGTCTGTGTCACAGCTCTGGTCAAACCAGTGGTGACTTACTGTCCAACAGACCTTAGGAATCAGAACCGTCCTCATCTCCCCAGTACTGTCCACTGAGTATAAGCAAGCTCACAGAGCTATGTGAGCTCTGCTAAGCTCTTACTTAATTTATCTTTTAGTGCCAACCAGAGCATAGTATCCTGATACTAAGGGATTTGGTCCCATTGCTACAGTCAGGACTGTAGCATTTGAGAATAAGCACTTAAGAAATGCTGGAAACAAGCCCCATAGGCTAGGAGTCTAGTAAAGCCACGCTGCAGTGTCTAAATGCAGGCCATGCATTTAGTTATACTCCTGACTGGAGGGGAAGCATAGGAATTGTTACCTCTTTCCCCACCCCCTGATTCATAAAGGTGCAAAACTTTTCACCATTTATCTGGACTATTACTCTTCCTGTTGCGATACTGCAAGTCAGATTATGACTGTGAAAAATTATTCCGTCCACGATCTGGTGTTTGGTTTCTTTTTTAAAGAATATTTTAGTTCAGACTAAAATAAAAGCCAATTACCATTGTTTGTGTCTCTCCTTCCTTTGCGTGATGAGTGGATATAGGGAAATTCTGCCTCAGAGATTGACTCCAGTACCTTTCAGCACAGCCTGGTACATTCTGGAAAGCAATATAAACACAAAATAATATCTCCCTTTTTCAATTTTTAATTTATTCTGGCCCAGGGCAAGATGTGACCTGTATCGTGGTGGTAAGCACAGAGTAGTCTTAAAGGTACCACTGCCACTGAAATTTTATTTTGGGACTAATATCAACTCAAATTGATGTATCACTAATCAGCAAAGATCAGAAGCTACAGATATGACAACAGCACCGCTAACAAAATCTGTCATTTACTAGCTCCTACCCTGGAGTTACAGAGTACCAGAGTAACTAGTTTCTGGAGTTAGAGTACCAGAGAAAGCTTAGTATCTTTCAGGAAACAGAACAAATAAATAAAAGGACATCTTTAAATCTTACACTTTTTGTTTGTTTTAATGACTTAACTGTATAGCTTAAGTGTAAGCAATGTAGTAGCATTTACCAGACTGCAGATGACACTATTTTCCCTCTATGCTAAGTTTTTGTCTTCCAGATGACTCTGTGCAGAGTACAGCAAGACCCCATCTGTCCTCATGAACTGATGGGTGTGGTTGAAGTGCTGAGGACAGAAAAGAACATTTGTCTCTGTGTTGGGAGAAGTAGTATTAAGTGTGGTCATAAGAACAGACTGGCCCTCTCCCTGCTCTGCCATGGAGAAAGAGGTGATATTTTTTTTCTGCTTCCAAGAGGGCACATTCCCTTCCTCTTTACTACTAATACAATCACATCTTTTCCCCCAGCACAGCCTCAAACATTTAATATCAATAACCTTTGAAGTTAGACAGTAGTAGACTCTAAAAAAGCAATTGCTGGAGGCCAGTGGGCACTCAATCTGCAGTGGAAGGAGCACAGGCTTTCCTGAAACACAATTGTCTGCCTTACAGTAGACCAGCTACTTCACAGAGCTATTGGGCAGGGCCCTTATAGCTCCCACCACCAGTGGGTGCCCTTTGCACCAACACTTCCATCAACAGACCGCAGCAAGAGTTGTCTTTGATCAAAGTACAGCCTAGCTTACCTATAGTGCTGACACTGATGTAGTTAGATGTGTGCATCTGTCCTAGTTACTGCAGACTCAGGACTGCAATCCAGTGCGAGGGGATGTATCAGTTATAGGATGTGGCTTCCTTCTGGAGCAGCAGAGAGCTCTGACTTCTACCTGTCCAAGGTAGTCAACCCTGAAAGTAAATTCCTAGTGAACTGCTCTACCTGTACATAAGCCACTGTTTACAGGAGGTAATACTAGGCAGGATGTCAGCATACCTCTTCTGATTGCTGTCAAAGCCTGGGCTGCTGCAACTCTTTCATACCCTTTCAGCAGCCCTTGTGGGTGTCTGCAATGCCAGAAGATCAGCCCTCCAAGGTGTATTCTTCCTCAGGCTTGTTAGGGCCAGGAGGGAACAGGCAGAGCTAGCTAGCCCTCTGTGGTGCCACAAGCACTTGTACACAAAGACTTTGCAAACAAGCACCCCAGCACTTAAAGGTGGAGGGGGGAAGGTGGGGAATAAGCATCACAAAGCTTTTATACTGTCCACATGGAAGTCTTTATTTATACTTTAAAATAAAAATAAGCTATGCAAAACATTAGAGATATTCTAGCAAAAATGCAAAAGCCCCTAGGAGGTTGGGGACTGCCTGTTCAACCACTATTTTACTTCTGGCTCAGTGTCTCTTCCTGTTGTTACTAGCTTGCCTGCCTTGGTATTGGGACATCCTTCAGGAAGCCATTCTTTTTCCTCTTTGATCTTCTTGGTCATTTGCTTGGCTTTGGCCTTTTTAATCTTTTTGGTTTTGCAGAGATGGGAGTGGAGGAACTCTATGTCTGTAAATGGGTCACCTTGCCTCAGTTTCCTGCAAAACCAAAAGGGTTAGACTGAACCAGCAAGGTATTTCTTGAATATATATAACTTCAGACTTTAAAGTAAGTCTCCAATTTTACTGAAATGCTTCCACTATAAGATGACTGAGTGGTACAGTTTGTTCCTTGTCCAGTACAGTAACAGCTGTACCAGTACAGAGTACCTTCTGACCCCGTATAATCAATTCCTCACAGAAAATTCAAACTGTGACACTTTATGGGGAAAAAACATAGTATTTCCCAGTAGCATAACAACAAAGTCATAGTTTTAGGAGTTAAATGGTTCTGTGCAGTAGCCACTAGATAGACTGAATCTACAGTTTCTAAGGGAAAAGATGCAGCTACTTGTTTAGGTACTTGTATCTGCCAGAAAAAGTTAATATAGAAAGAGCCTGCTCACAGGGAAAAACCCTCCTCAAAGCCTAGCGTTTCTTTCACTGAAACTCAATCAAAAGGGAAGTATTATTCAGTTGTTGTATAAAACACTAAATATCACAGAATGGCAGTAAATGAAATTAGGACTTTCACCTAGCTGTCTTTATTTTTTTTATTTAGCCTGTATTTTATATTCACAATAATTCCTCATTAACACTGGAGTACGACAGATGCAGTCTGCTAAGAAATGCGCTCATTTTAGTGAGGGAAATAACATCTTTGGTAGCTTGTTACCAGAAGCCTGCACATGCATCTGTGCTAATGCAGAATTTTGGCTTAACCACACTGTAGTGGAAGAGGAGGGTCACAGAAACACAAAGGGTAAGAGGAACTTAGAGGTAAACAAAGTGAGAGAGGACCCAGCCCTGGAGAGTGAGCACACAAGAGCAGAGCAGGAGTTGCAGCATGGGAACAGTCATTGAAAGGAATAGTTTAAACCTCAACCTGTTGAGCTTTGGCTCTGCATAGCAGGCTGGGACCTGTCTCCGCCTGGATGAGCGCCCTGACATTTCTTCTGAGCTGGAGGAAGACTGAGTCCTAGTATTGGTCAAGTCCTGTAGCGGTCTGATCTCTGCAGAGGGAGACATTCACACGAGTTGATCAAAGTGTTGCCAGATCATTTCCAGATAGCCTAACAGAGCTGCCAAGTAGAGAAGGGCTGCATTACCAGGTTTCTCTGAACACTGCACAATCCTGAATCCAATCACGTTCCCGCTAAACTCAGAAGACCATTTTTATCCAAAAATCTCAGACTTGTTCCTCAAAAGCTAGCTCATGAATCAAATTAGGTTCTTCCCTGAAAAAATACAGGTTACCAATACTGCTAGTATCATTGGGCCCTGATGAGGTAGAAAAGCGATACAAAAATGATAGTTGATAGTTCGTAGTTCTAATGCCAAGGAGCTTACAGCCTGGAGGAGACAGCAAGCTTACAGCACCCAAACAACCTACAAGAGTCTCAGCAAGACAGAGGACCTTGCCAGTGTTTACTACAGCTTTCAAGCCAGGAGAGGGAGGGCAGGAGAACAAACTTCCTCCCTCTCTACAAAGTACAGCCCACTCTAGCTGTAACAGGTCTGCTTGTCAACAGCTACAGGAAGGAAAAAACGCACAGAACAACTCTGTTTACAGAGTATCCAATAACAGCATGCTCCCAAAAAGGCTCAGCTTAACTGTTATATTACCAGCCAAGGGATACACCCTCCAAATTCTTAAAAAAAAAAAACCAACCAAAAAAAAAACCCCACAAGAGAATGTAAGTAGTTCCTGATGAATTTCCATTGAAGATACCACCCAGAGGTATAAAGTCCAAATCCTTGCAGCATTAACCATTCTGGACCAAAAACCTGCCATCTTCATCATATTCTGTGCACAATCATATTCTGTGCACCTTTAGTGGGCAGGGTCAGCATCAAATTATGCTTTTCAACTGCCCGAGTTATTGATTTTCTAAACTGATGGGCATGGCCCGTAGATAACAAGAACGGTAACTCAGGACTCTCAGCACATGCTGCTAGTCTTTTCCCAATACCCACACATGAACAAGTGATGAGAAATTCTTATAGGAATGCTGATAAGCTAGAAGCAAATGCTGCTACAGAAATGACTGGCCAGCACAACTGGAAGCATAAATGGTATATTGGACACTGATCTTTGACAACAGAGAGGAGGGGAAGAAAAAATATAAACATTTGCTGCATGGATTTTTGGCAGTCATCTCCAAACACAGGTCCCCTCCCCAGCCTTCTACCTACCAAGTTCCTGTGAAGGTGAGCTCTGAGATCTTGACTCAGCCTGGTTTCTCTCCCCGGGTATTTCTTCTGCAGTCTTTTCTTTAAATACCAGGGAGCTTTCCACCTGAATAGAGGGTTTCTCTGGCATTCTGTTGCCCTCAGTACTTAAGCTGTTGGAAACTGGTACATCTGTAAACCTGGAGCTGACAGGTAAAGCTGCAGAATGGGTCACAGAGGAGGATTCGAGATTATGTAACACATTTGTAAGATTATTTGTAAGCGAAATCTCAGCTATCTGCTCCTCCAGGAAAGCATCTGGCTCAGACAGCAGATCTGCAATGCAGGAAAACTTCCCTGTCAGGACAGCTTGCTTGGATACAAGTTCTGTTGAACTTCCAATGAGCGCCTTTGCACCATCACTTTGTCTGGCCAGGGACCCAGTCTCTGGAGGACTAGGGGTTTTCCTCTTCCTCCAGTGCTTTGATTTGGGATAAGCCTCTTTTTTCAGAACATTCATGTTGTCAACTTCAGCTTGCCCCTTTTCCTGAAGGCTCTCTGTCTGTTCTTTATTGCTCTGAGCAGATACCTTCCTCTGAACTCTGGGGATTTTGCTAGCTTTACTCACAGGAACAGATCTGGGAGGTACAATTTTACCCCCTTCCAAATCTGTCTGGACACAAGCCAAGTTTCCCACAAGATCCAAAGGACAGACAACATAAGTTTTCCTGCTACATTTAAGACCATCTGGTGAATCCTTTGTGCTCTCCTTAGCTACTCCTTGAGCATCTATACATGGCCCAAAACTATCAACTTCATTTCTCTGATCACTACAACTGCTTTTCCTGACAGTCTTCTTCCTGCTTGTCTGTCTTCTTTTAGGCTGTTCTTCAGCTTTAGCCCCTGGTATTTTCACACCATTTGGCAGATTCTCCTCATCAGAATAATCTTTTTGCCTAATTACTCTAGTTGTTCTGTTGGTTTTCCGTCTGATGCTGTTTGTGCTCACACTTGAGTTGTCTTGCAAAGTACAGGCACTTGAGGTCTCTTTCCTCAATAAAAGTGAATTTTGTAGACTGGAATAATCTGAGGGAAATTCATTACTTGAGAGGGTATGAACAGGGCTTTTTGACAAGCTCTCTGTAATTTGGATCTCAAAGACAACTTCTTTCTTAACCTGTTGCAGTAAGTCACCACTTCCAAGACTGTGCGGCTGTGTTGGATTCACCACATATGTTCTTCTGAGATCTTGGACTTCATCAAGAGAGCAGGGATGTTGCTCCACACCACAGCTTCTGTTGTTCCTGTTGAAAGCCCCCATGCAAGCCTTCTGCCTCAGCTCAGAAACTTCAGGCTCACTAGAACATGTTGCAACTTTTGGCTGAAGAAGCTTCTTTGCATTTTCAACACTCTCTTCACCTTGAGTTAGATCAGGACTACTTTCTGCATTGTTTTTAATTGCATTTGTTTTCTTCTTTCCTATGCTTGCTTTTTTAACAGTTGTTTTCTCACCACTTTTACAATTACCTTTGCTCTTAACCTTTACAGGAACAAATTCAGGGACTTGGCTATAGCTGGGGTCCATTTCAAAACCACACTCAGTTTCTTTAGCCTGTGGCTGATCACATAAAGTCTCTTTACCCAAAGATTTTCTATCAGGACTAACAGTGGCTTGAGTAGGTGCAACCAGAGAGTTTGGAGATTTCAGCTGTGGCTGTGTGTTGCTCTTGCTGGAGCTGCTGCTGTCCTTTGTGATACTCTGCGGAGCTGCCAAAGTGGAACTGACACATGGGAAGATATCCACACCAGAAGATGGAGTTTTTGTTGCACACAGAGTGGAACGCTTTCTCCTCTGAGTAACATGCCCTCGTGAGAGACGATCAATGAAATGTTTTGCAATCTCATCACCCTCACATGAAAGATTATGACTTTCCCAGGCAAGCACTGGCAAATTGTTGGGATTTTGTTGGGTGGCGCACAAGGCCTCTGTTGGAAAGACAAAGTTAATTCCTAAGACTGAGAAATGCAGCAGGCAAATGCTAGCTTCCTCCATACTACTCAAAGCCACACCCTGTACACTGCCACAAATTCAGAGCATTCAAAAAGCATGATTTTGTCTCTACAGAGACTCCCCAGGCTTACCATGTAACAGAATTGCTCAGCTGGCTCCCCTCAGAACACAAAGGAAGCCCAAAGCAAGATCCCTTAACCAGCCCTAATATTTAGGAATGCTCACAATCTGTATAAGAGTTATTATTTACATGGCAAATTCACAAGGAACAGAAGATGTGTATCTAGTCAGATTTGCCCCTTCAAACATTTCTGATCTTATGTAATCTTAGTGCCTGTTACTCAGAAAGCTTGAATGATCTTGAGCTATTGCAAACATGCCAAATATCCCCACCAAGACATCCTGTTCTGGGACATACATAATTCTAGCGATATCAGCGCCACTGAAGCATGCAGTTCCTAACAGCAATTAGGAGCTGTTGGAGTGATGGTTAGGAGCTAACTGGAGCTAGAGCACTGCACTCATTCATTTCTGAACACAGACATGCAAAGTTATACTAGAAGAACAGCAGAAGATAAAAGTTTACCTCCAAAGGTGCAAGACTCAAGAAAAGCCTCCTGTGCTTCCATTGCTTCAGATGGCTTCTTCCCATTCTCTTCCTGGTGGGACTGAGGCTTCTCAGCAAGCTGTGGTGCTAAAGTGTCTTTGGAGGCAGCAGGAATGATTTCCAGGGACTCATTAAAAGCAGGTCTCTGAAGATCTAGTGAGGATGTCTGTACTGCTGTGAACCTGCCACCTTGCTGTCCTGCATCACATAGCTTGGAAATGGGTACCCTCATTGGCATCCCTGCAGCCCTGGTGAGAAGAAATAACAACAAAGTACATTCCACACCCATGACAGGCCTCAGAATCCAGAATAGCTACAGCTTTCACCTCCATCAAAAGTTGCTGAACTACATTTCTGAAAGCTTCAGGTGCTTAAGAATACACACTGCCCAGCCAGGACAGATTTCCCATTCTTGCACAAGCACAATTCATAAGGAAAGAAAACTGCTATGGACACAGAAGCAGGAGAAAAATACACTGAGGCAACAAGGGTGTAAGGCCTTTCAGTGCACAGGTTGTGACCACAGGTTCACCTCACTGTGGAACACCAGTGCGGCTGCTTGGAGGGTATGTGTGTAGGCAGGTCCGAGTTCCACTATTTTCAAAGAGGAGACTAGACAGAGGAGTAACAGAACTTCAAATATATTTTAAGAGATCCTGCTCTAACCTTCTTTCCAAAACACAAGTTTACATCATGCAAGCAGATGACTACTAAGCATTTATACACAATAAACATCAAAACAGCAAGGTATGGTAGTCACTCAACTCACCGAAATCTTGCAGTGCTCATCAGCTACAAAGGAAAAACTATCTAAAAGCAATGCAAAGGAGGAAGCAGGACTAGTTCATGCATAGACTCAGTATTAGGACAAATAAGACAAGGAGTGTCAGCAGAGAGACATAGAGTAAAGGAAAATATCAAGCAGCGTGGTTTAGAGAAGAGATTTCATATAAAACAGACAACTGGGCACACACATAAAACATAAAAAATTTTAGTACATAGAAATTCAGGACAAGCTTGGTGATATCTGACATTTTAAGGCCCACCTCATCAGGTGACCATCTGCAATATCATTGGCCCAGCTGTCTTCAGTTCTGCTGCTCTTCCGGCCATTGGGCAAGGATACAGAACTTCTATGGAACTGGAAAGCAAAGAAACAGCAGCAGTTTAAAGCTCTCGCAATACCCTGTGCAACCTCCTGCTCAGAAACAGTAAAAGCTCAGTTTCACCCTGGAAAGTATGTCAAATACTACCAGTGACCCCCTCCCACTTAAAATTGCACATATTACAGAATAAATTGCAGCAGAGTTAGATTCTGTCTCCACAGGCTTAAGGATAAAGTTAAACTAGCTCAGATTATTTGAGACTATGAAGCAGGAATCTTTTTCCACCCACCCATGAGACAGGACATATGGAAAGTGTCCTATTCCCTATCCCAAGTTGCCTTGGCAACACTTTAAAAAAGAAATTGGAAAGAAATCACAACCTCTCATAGCAGAAGAGCCTACTAGCCAGTGCAGCCAAGGATCCAGAGGAAGGCAGTTTAAAACTGTAGCCTTTCCATTACCCTGGTAGTTGTTAACACCAAGTTAAAAACGAGGATGCCCCCAGCACAATTCAAGCAAGCAAAGAAAAACAGTTGAAGCATCAAACACTGAAGTGAGCAGGTAACGCAAAACAAAGGACAAAGACAAACACAGCTCCCTTCCCAGAGCAGTGTGCTCACATTTCCCATGGTTTACCTCAGACAGCCGGGCCATCTTAACTGTAGCCATAAGGTTTTCAAGTTCTTTCAAGATGTTATTCTATGTTGAGGTAATAAAGAGAAAGAAACCATAAAGACATTAAATCAAAACCTCTGTTCTAACAAGGATGCTGGTACCCAGAGCAAGGCATGTTCTGGGGAGAACACAGCTTGAAAGAAAGAGCAAACAAATGAATAGTGACATTTTTCATATGCAGATAGTATGGACAATCAGTGACAGCTCACTCCTCACAAGGCTGAGATGCCAGTGCTGCACACTTTGCCCACTGCCCCTTCCCATGCCAGCCACACAGTTAATGACATACCAGGAAGGAGAGCTTGTGTCGCAGCACAGCATTCTGGAAGTGGCACTGCTCCACCTCCTTCTGTAAGATGGTCTTCTCCTGGGTGAGACGCTGTGCATTGGCTTTCTCTGCATTGAGGGCCAGGGCCAGTGCTTTATTGTTGTGCTTTAGAGAGACTTTAACAGTGGAAGAGTTGTCTGTATGTGATAGAGAAGTATCACATAGAATCAGCATCCAAGGTCTCATCCATGCCTCTTCCTTCATCATACTTCTTTCTCTTCCCAGAATAGCCTCCCTCAGCCTCACATCTCTACAACTCAATAGCCCCCACACAAAGACAGATGTATAACTACTTCCAGCAATAGAAGTCTCCAGAGAACAGCAGGAAAAACTTCCTGTAGTAACCTGCAACACTTCAGACGGACACCCACTCCATCCTCAGTGGGTCACGCTCAGTCAGCAAACTACTGTTTTAGTTCTTAATGAATGATGGTGTGGTTCAGGAGCTGAGTTTAGAAACATATGCTTCTCACTTTGAACAAGGTCACCTATAGGTCTGGGTCCTCATCTGCATCCAAAAAGAGGGAGAAAAACCTGCTTTCCTCTGCAGTAGCCACTGAGTAGATCTAGATCCATGTTTCTCAATTTCAAAACAAATAAATAAAAGTAACAGAAATATCTTTTTCAAGGTAGTCCAAATTATCTCATGTGATATCATTGCATTATTTCCCCCATCAAAACAAATCACCGTCAGGCTAGCTTCTGCATAGGACTGCATATACACTAAAATATTTTTCACACCTCTTATTTTTGCTGTCTGGACCCCAGGACTTGGTTACACAGACACAGCTGCTAATGCCATCTGAGATGCTGCCAAGCAGCCTGCGATGCCCCCAGCTGCTCCTCCAAAGGTCCAGCATTAAACCTGCCAGTCACCAATACCTCAGACATGTTCGGGCACCTCACGTGGCACTTGACGTTCATTCGGGAAGTACTGAATTCACTAGAAACCCACAGGCAGAGAAGCAGCTGTTTAATGTAAGCTCTGGATAAGAGACTGCTGTCCACCACCACAGCGACAGTTATAAACTGACATAGCTGCCAGCCTCTGCGCGTGCTGCAATGCAAAATACACTCACTAATTATTTTCGTCTTGATTTTCGATGCAAGCGAGGCATTCAACTTCGCTGTCTTCAAGGCACCGTTTTTCTTCTCCCGCATCCGCTCTCTTACACTGCTCAGGCTGAAGAAGGACGTTTCGGAAGCCTCCCGCGATGCCATAGCTGGAGAGAGCGACACTGAGCCGGGCTAGCATTCGCGTTCTTCCCTTCAGCAAGTACTTACCGGCCAAAACTTACACCCTCCCCGAGAAGCGTACCTGCCGCCTCGCCCCCGCCGGGAGGAAGGAGGCCGCAGCGCACCGCCCCGCCCCGAACTGCTCCCGGGCACGGCGGCTGCCAGGGGCCGGCACAGCCCCTCCGCCGCCTCCCTCTCGCCAGCCATCCCTCAGAGCCTGCGGGGAGCGTACGCCCCCCGCCTCACCTGCGTGCGGCGGGGCGAGCCCCACGGGACGGTGAGCCGCTGCCCCTCCCTGGGGCTGGAAGAGGAGGGAACCGGCGAAAAAGCAGCCCTGCCCGCTAGGAGACTTTTGAATGCAACCGCAACGGCGAGCAGCCCGCCCCTCGCTCCGCCCCGCGGGACGGCGGCGGAGGTGGGTGCCGTTTGCCTCTGCGCGCTGCTCCGCCGGGAAAAGCGGGACCGTTACTTCCCCTGTTCCTCGAGGCGCGGGCGGGCTGCGCGCGCGGAGAACTCGCGGGTCAGGCCGCGCCGCCATTTTGTGCCGTTACCGCTGAGGGGGAGCCGTCCGCCCTCACGGGGAAAGGGGCCCTCGGAGTGTCTCCTGCTCAACCGGCGAGGGACCGCTCTCGTCTGGCTGGGGGCGTCTCACTTGACTTGTGAGGTGCTGCTGCCGCCACGTTGCCCCGGGCACGCAGGGCTAAAACGCTCCTGAAACGCTTCAGTAAAGCCCGAAGGTTGTTCTGAAAGACAATTGTTACGCAAAAGTTGTTTGTTCATCGACAGAATTCAGCACTCAGCTTACAGCCTTCACCTGCGAAAAGGTGACATTTTTCTGTCTATTAAAAGGATTTTTTTTTTTTTTCTTAAGTAACTTATATTACAGTCCAGGTTGATGCATTGACACCTTTGAGTTTGTCCTCAAGAAGCTGGCATTGCATGTGCAGGTGTGATTATGTTAAATATTTTAAGGAAATTAGACGTAAAGGAAAAGCAGACAAATAGTTTGAATAGTTGAATTTATAGTGGAGGCACAGAGGGAATTTGCAATACAAACAATGCTGGTAAAAACATTACCTGCTGCCACAGGCATGTGAATGGTACTCCTTTGCAAGAGTCCTAAATCCTACTCCTATTACTAATTTATGTGGTATTTGTTAATACATTAGCTGATTAGCATTAAATCATGCAAATTGTTAAATAAATTTATTCTTTTTTACTTACTTAAGTAGTAGATGGACAAAACACCCTCCATACCAGCCCTGAACAATCCAGCCTGCAGTGGATATATAACTGCTGCAGGTGTGCAGATCTGCATGTTGCTTTATTTCTTGCTCTGGAGAACCTGTGACTGGCATTAAATGTGCTATGGTGTGGGGAAAAGACTTAAGTATCCTTCTCTAATGCATATTCTGTGTTCCATGCATGACAAATTCCACAGTTTGAGGGGCTTAAGGTTACTCTTACTAAGTTACTTCACTAAGTTTGTTAAGCACACTGGTCAGCAAATTGAATTAACAGTGGATATTTTAAAACCAGAGATCCTTTCCCATGCAGCCCCATTTAAAAATCTTTGCCAGGTGGTACTGCAGATGTCAATTAGTCATGTTTCAAAAAGTGATTGCACAAGTTTATGAAAGTAAAAAAACAAGCAAGGACTATTAACTGCCAAGACAACACTTTTTGCTCAAGAAGGTCCTGAGCTGCAAATCAGTGGAGAATGGGAAAATACACTGAAAAAGTTTGATGCCTACTTCTTCCCCATTTCTTCCCCAGGTATCCCCTAGGGGCTGCTACTTTTTTTTTTTTTTTTTCCCCCAGGAAGAGCACAAACACCCCTCCTACCTGCCTGGCAATGATAGGCATTTCTTGCTTTTGGGAAAATGGCAGGGGTCAGTTCACCTCAGGGCTAGGGACCAGCCTTGTTTCAGGAAAGTAACTTTCTTCATAAGGGTATCACACTTCCCACATAATATTAGAGGGGCTGGGTTAGCAGGACTTTGGGTCAGTCTTGGCATAGCTGCATTCACTTTGTGAAGGTCACTTTTCATACTCTCCTGGCCATACCAGCAGATAAGCCCTGGGTAGGTGTAACGGGAGGAAAGGCAGGCAGTAGAGCTGCATTTCTCAAAGCAGAGCAAACAAGTAGCAGTTTTACTAGAGATGCAGGGTTGCCATGATGCCTGCCAGGCAGATGCCCTCAGAAAGAAAATCCAACTTGATTTCAAGCCCCACAGCTGGAATGAAAGGTGGGGAAGTGCTAAGCTTGATGCTCCTTTTGCCATAGAATTAATGAGAATGGCCATAAACATCTAATACTGCTAGGAGGCCATTCCCAAACTCCAGCCCTCCCTCAGTGGCTGCCCATGTGGCTTTCCACTGCTATGGCAAAGACACAATAGGTGACAAGACCACGTCCGCCACCTTTACCTCTTGCACCTGCTTAGGCACACGCCTAAAGCTTGGGGTTTAGAAGGAGAGCAGTGAAATGAAATAAAGAAGAGAAAGCACAGCACAAATTCTCTAAATACTGTTACGGAGGGGATGGAAAATCAAATATCCAGACAGTGCTGCTGTCTGCTCCACATGTACCAGACAGTGCTGGCTCCACTTGTACCCTGGCTATCTTGACAGTTTCAAGGAGTTTAAAACCAAGATAAGTAGCAATAGACAAGTCGTCGTAGGAAATGCTTAGTTGTGAAATAGTTGTATCTTGTTAAGCACTCTACCCGAGCGCACTAATCAGGA
The DNA here is from genome assembly GCA_009806455.1 of Tetrax tetrax. Lineage (NCBI taxonomy): Eukaryota > Metazoa > Chordata > Aves > Otidiformes > Otididae > Tetrax > Tetrax tetrax. The sequence continues at coordinate 213,690 of WHYT01014721.1, read as the reverse complement.
GTTGAAGCAAGTGAGAGGTCAACTAGTTAATACAGCAAGGAAAAATATTCACTTCGTCCCTAAAGGAGATCCTTGGAGACCACCAACTCAAAAGACTGAGCATGCACACAGCAGGGTAGAGAGTATGGAAATAAGTGATGGGAAATTGCATGACTATGCATAGTTATATCCTATAAATATCTAGTAACACCTTGAATAGTGAGGATGAGATTTAGAAGAAAAAAAAACCTAATCAGAATAAAATTATTAAATATTAGAAATCAAGTAGGTTTATAATAGAGTAGTAATTTCTATATAGCCTAGCAGGAACCCTGCATAACAATGTAATTCTTGTGTGAAAATATAAACTACTAACCTTGAGAGAAAGAACAGCAGAGTCACAAATTTCATGTAACGAGGTACTTTCAGAATGCCCCAGCAGGTGCTGAGATAAGTCGGCTGGGTACATCCTGAGGGAGTACAGACACACTAGCTGAAACCAAGATAAGCGGTCTTAAGGAATTTAGAAGCAGAGCGACGAGCTAAGACAAGACTGATAAAGCAGAATAACAAAGGACCTCAGGAACCAACAAAGACAAGTCAGCAAGAAATCGCCTTGGCAGCAAGAATAAAGTAAGACCAAGGTTTGAGTTCACGCAGCAGACAGTGATGAAGAGAAGGAAACGACCACCGGATGAAGTAAACGACCGCCAGAGGGACTGCGACTCCTGAGAATAGACACGAGATGGCAGCAAAGACCGGAGAATAACCTGCCTCATGTGGGTGGAAACATACTTTCTCGAAAAACTAATGAATATGTGACCAAGTCCTCGATAATTCTATGAATATGTATGTCTATGATGCATAAATATCGTACCTGTTGCTTAACTCGGGATGCACGTTTGGAGGAGAAATTCCCCGTGCTTACAGCGCTGCAATAAAGAATGCCTGCTTCTTAACACTACGTTGGTATTACAGAGTTTCGATTCCCTATTTCGGTGACAATATCAAGTAAACTTTTTCCTGGAAAACTTCTGTGTCTCATTATAATGCATTTGCTTTTATGTTTTATTAGATCATCACAAAGAGAGGCAACTATGATCGTGTCTCATAAAACCATTCCTATTTTTTACTAGGTAATTGGTTGATAACATGAGAAGTACATTCCCAAGGAGGGAGATGGCTCATTCCGTTCAGAACTACAGCGTGCAAACCTTCCTAATCTAAAAAATGCAATAGCCTCTCACTGACTTGTTAGTCATCATGATGCATTGGCCATCACCAGCAATCCTGTGAGATGTGCATTGGAAGGACAACAGCAGGATTTAGTAAGTTGTGTGGGGATTTTTTGGCTGTTAGAATTTCTCTTAATCCTGTAAGCAAAATCATAATATTCACGAAAGAACAAGTATCAGGATCCTTGCTGTATGCCATAAACACTGCAAATGGATCCTCAGATGGGCTCTTGGGAGCTATGGGGTCTAGTTTTTCACAGTTCCATACAGTGGAGTGCTGGAAGAGTGGAAGCTGATATCCTCTATTACAAGTAATTAGATCCATCAGAAAACCCAGTGAGTAGTCTCTGCTTCTCTTGTTAGCAAGTCTTCTGTGTTTCTAACTAGCCACTCAAGCAGTGAAAGTCAATGCCTAGAAGTGTAAAAGGATCATTTATCTTGAAACTGATAACCTAACCTGAAGGTGCAGATTAACCTCTTCTCTGTGTTGTTTGGGGGTTTGTTTTTTCCTTTTAATTTGTCTCAGCTCAGCAGCATTGTTTCTAAGCAACAGGAGAAAGCTGGAGTCCTTTGTGAAACCATAGCCTCATTTTCCTGGCACACGAACTGAGTGGCAGAGGCAAGAAAGAAACAGCAACATCAAGAGGGAATTCCTCCTCATAGATACCTGAAGTCAGAGAGGCTCCAAACCCAGAACCTGAGACCTGTTCCAAGACTTGACACAGGTAGTGCATGATTTCTTGTGTACATTTATGAGAGAGAGAATAGGGGGACAGTAACACAGAGAGCTTACTAGGTGTGTCATTACTTTGTGTATTGTGGAGCAGAGAAGTGAAGCGTGTTCTCTGATTTTGCAATAAATTGGCGGGACAGGTGCTGGCTGCTCTCTTTGTTGTGTCCAGTCAGGCCAGCTGGTACCTCATCTCTTCCAGCCTATCCTCTTCCCAGTCCATCCACTCTTTGTACCACATAGATCTGATTAATACACACACAGTGGGGAGAGCAAGCCATGTGCTCAGAAACTCAAAAGTGGCAGGAGGTCAATAGATTGCATTATATGAGAGAATATACATTACTGTTATGAGGGTGTGAGAATCTGCAAAGTGACGCTCAAGGTTGATGCTCATCTTAAATGGGCTCATTTTGCCCATTTCCCTTACCCAACTTCTTATCCTCACTTTCAGTACTGTGCGTGTTGTCTTCTCTTTATTGACTAGATTTTTCTCAGCTTCTATTGCCATCCTACCTGAGAAATTGTTTTGGACAGATTTTTGCAGGGAGTCTCCAAGTGTCTTATGCTCTTTATCTGTGATTCAGATTTGCTCACAGATAGAGATTCTTGGTAGGATGCACTTTTCTCTCTCCTAGATCCCATGAAGTTTATGTTACAGTGACAGCTAGAGTACGGAAAGAAAACACCTGAAGAAAGAGATTGAAAAACTCCTATAAGTAGCTACTGCCCACAGCTGCCTTCATTGCATTTGAGATGGGCTTGTTCTCATTGCGAACCAACATATGAACTAGCTGGATGGCAACTGTGAAACTGCTTGCTGTAAAGTATGAACAGACTTCCTTTGAGATACACTTCATCTTCTTACATGCAGTCTGCAGTGTGAGACCTGACAGTATAGATGTCACAGCCCAGAACTCGCTCTGTGTCAGTGGGAGTGACCAGGGAGGTGCAGAATTCCTCCCTTGCCCTATAGCCAGTGCAACTGTAAGGGGTCTTGTAGTTCATGCAGCAGTTTCTCATGCTCTTTGATGCAGAAATGCCCAGCAGACAATCTCTAGAGGATATAAGCAGTGTCCCCTCTATTCCTTTCAAGTCTTGTGCCCATCTTCCTTAGGACTGCTTGCATGGATCAGTAGTACCCAGTCTGAGGAAAGATTGCAGAATCAGGCCTGCTCTGAATGGAATAACAAGCATCTGTGAAGAATCCCTTTCAGTCTCTTGGCTGTACAGTGAAATCCTCTGTGAGTTCCCAGACTTTAAATACTTGATTCATATTTGTACTTCTTTCTATATTTTGGAGCCTTTGGGGAAGGCAGCAGTTTGAGGGCAAGTAATATTAGCAGTGATACAGAAAACTAACAGCTTTCCTACTTAAGAGGTGTCTGTGAGAAATCCCACAGCAGATTCCCAACCCTGAATCATAGGAAATTTAGCCTCAGCTCTTGCACTAGCTTTAGAGTCATCTGTTATGTTTCTTATGCACTGGATTGCTTAGAACCAGTTGTAATTTGAAGTTACTTTCTTGCTTTAAGGGGAGGTTATGTTGGCATCAGACTACAAGAAAATGAATTTGATCCAAGAGGACAAAGGCAGCCCACCTTTCTAGATGACATGCTAATCACCACGCTTCTTATGTCTTATCCTCTTTAACTGTGGAGCTACTGAGAGCTCTGAAGAGTGGCTGTTTGGTAAAGCTAAATAACTTCCTCCTAAGTGATCAATAAAAGCCCATTACTGAAATGAGTATCTAAAGAGATTGGCTGTAAATAGCATCCAAGTGTAACGTATCCAGGATAATTCAAGTTTTTGCTGATTTTTCAGCAAGACAAAACTCATCCACAGAGGACATTTTATAAAGTTGAGGTCAATTAGCCAAAGGGAATTAGTCACAAAATAAAGCTGTCTGTGGATAAAGAAACATCTTTCAGCTAAGCTGAGAAAGTCTTCCTGGGTGTGTTTAAAACCCTCAAACTTCAGCAGGTGTCTTACAACTGGTGAGGTACCTAGTGTAGTTGAGACAATACTGGGCTCCAGGTCACATTTCCTTGCATTTCTCCGATCTTTCTGTTGTTCCTCAACGAAGCAATTACAGTAAAACAAAACACTTCTGTCTTTCCAGGTCCATTACAACTTAGTCTTCAGTGGCTTTGCTGTGGCTAAGTGACTTCGATGCTCAGACTGCACTGACAAGAGAGAAAATGTGAGTATTGCAAAGATAAAGCCTTGCTGTTGCAGTGGGTTACACCAGTGTGAAAGTGGAGTAAATGCAGAAGTAAATCAAGCGCAGGACTATCTGCATTTATAATGCCAGACTAATAATCTTCTTGTTCAAAACACCATACAGGAATTTTGCAGTTCACAACCAATACACGTATCCCAACCGAATTGGGAGAGAAGCTATGATATTATCTTCATATGCTAGAATATTAATGGTAAGAGGGCAAGAAAGACAGAAGAATCTTTTGCTCTGACATCTCTTTAGAAACACTCTCTGTACCTTGGATAACTGTTCATTGAACACACAGTGTACAGACAGTGCAAATATTAGAAATCTGTCTAATCACGTGCCATTAAGTTTTGCTCAGCCTTAGAAAACAAAATAGGCAGTTTCAGTAGGTGGCCCTATGCATGTGTATGGGTTACTTATCTTGTCTCAACCAAGTGCAAAACGGTGAGCAAGTTCCAGGACTAGATCTCAATAGATTTGTACTAGCAGCATGAAATAACACTAGGAATTCACATGAAAGCTGTTTCAGAGGTCAAAGGAAGGGGATATGAGCTGTATTCACTTTAAAGAACATTGCCTCTTTCTTTACCTTTCTTCACAGAACAGCATTCCTATTGAAGAGATCTTTGAGATTTACAACACAAGGTCCTCAGCAACACACTGACAGAGTTCTGCAAATGTGAGTGATCTGTTGGTTTTTCAGCATCTCTAATAGTGGTCTCAGTGAAGACCTGTCTTACCTGTAGTGGCTTGGTCCAGCATGTAGTGCATTGGGCTGGTATTCTGGGAATATGATCCACACGTGGATTATTTCTCATATTGCTCAGAGTAAAATAGTTGTTCAACTATTCCCTTCTCACATCTGCCATTACAGCTTAGAGACTGTAGGTGGCCTTTCCACATCATAATGAGGTGTAAAGCCTCCATGTGCAATTGCAGTTATCCATGGGGTACTTCATCCCTGCTGCTAGTCTTGAAGGTGTGTGTCTATCAAAGCTGCAGAGTGCAGCACATTTCTTAATTGCTTGTAGATCATATTGTGTGGGGGTCTGTTGCTATAGCTGCTATTTATTCCAACTCTCCCATACTGATAAAGGAAGGGACTTCATTCTATGGGAAGCGGTCACTACTGTTAGACCAGCAGTGGCTGGGGATATGTGGATGATATCTGGCAACATCCTACAATAAACTCTTGTGTATCTCCTTGTTGCAGCAGAATATAAGCATTCAGGTGGCACTCAAGTCTACAGGCTAGGTACGACACTCTGAATTTTATCTGAAGATTAGCACTTTCCATTGGGATTGCCATCTGGCTGCCAAAAATGTGCTTTGTCTGTGCCCAGTCTTCTTCCCCAGTCCACTCAGATTTCAAATGAGAAATCATTCGGGGGCAATACGTAACCTTTGCTAGCTCCTGGCCTCTGGTGCTGCCTTGCGTTACTTGGCCTCATTGAGGAGCCAAAGTTGGTTTGCTAGGGAAGGAGATATGAGGACACAGGTAGGGAGGTATGTGGAGTGGTTATTAAGAGAAACATGCTCTTGGAAGGAGGCATCCCCTCCATGCCATGGCCTGCAGGGACAAAAGCACAGAGAAATGCCAGACAAGCCCTTTGCACATGAACCCAGCCTCCTCCCATCACCTCACAGAACTGGAGGAATTGGAACAGACTGAATGTAACCATGGAAAAACAAAGGAAGCTGATACGAGGAAAGCAAGGAAAGGTGCTTATTATATTTGACCTCTAGAATTTGACCTCTTGATGCTTCTCTTATTATACAGCCACTAGGATCAGAAGCCTCTAGTAGCATAAAGGCTACTTCTAAAATCCCTGCTCCATCTTTTTAGTTTAAAAAGTCACTCATTGCATGCTAGAATATTTGAATAACATGCTCCTGGGTTTAGAGGTTTATGAAGACTTTTTATTGGCGTGCCTCTTTCTGGCTTAAATGCCTGGCTGACCACAGACTTCATGGTTCCTTTCTAGCCTGCACACTGGTGTGAGACTTTGCACTAGCACTTTGCTTGGGTTGGCAGAGAAAGCAGATATAGAAAAGCTCTTTGTCTTCAGTAGCTGAATTTCAGGGAGATGGCTTTGTTCTTCAAAGGACTGAAACAGCTTGCTTGGCTCTGTTGTGCTGTTCCTCTGTTGGACCTCAGCTGAAAGATATCCCCAGGCTACCTGAAAAATAAACTATGTATTTGGTCCATGCAAAACTGTATACAGCAGACATGTAACTGAGCAACCAGATGGATACACACACACAAAAAAAAACAGCCTTCAGAAAAAGAAAAAGGAGATACTTACTCCAGCTTTAGTGATCAGATCTCATCTTGGCCCTGCAGAGATTTCACTGGTTAAAACTCTTCAGTCCTATCCTGTCCTGACACTAATACCTATAGTTAGCCCCAGTCTTAAAGTGGTATCCCGTTCCCAAACTAACTTAAAAGACTTTCAACATTGCTAATATCATACAACTTGCAGAATCTACCCCAAACCTTTTGCCCTTTAGGTCTGATAGAGTCCACCAACAAAGAAGTACCAGTCCTAGCTTTGGCCATAGCTATGGTAAGCCCCTTCTCTAACCAGCCTATTGCCCAGACTAGTGTGCTATAAGCAATAAAGTGGAAGGAATCTTCCTCTACATAATGGCATAATGCATTTGGATCCTATAATATCTGTGCCTTTTAAAAAAAATGTTACATTTTAAACTCAAGTCATGTGCCCCTTTTGCTCCATTACTAATAGCAAACTAGCTCCAGCCTTCTGTCTTTGAACACTGCAAAAAGCTGAAATATTCACCTCCTCTTGTACCTTACAGTGTGCCACAGAGAGGCAAGAAAAGGGCAGTCCAACTACTCACAACCACACCAAGATATAACTCAGCTCCTGGGCCTTTGGTGTAGTGTTTTACAGAGAAGCATTCCCACCAGTGTGCTGTAATTGCCACCAATGTGGAGTGTAGAAGGAGGCTATGCAGGTCCAAGGAAATGTATTATGCTTCACAAGAGCCTTGCCTGTGTTCAGAGCAAGTTTCTCAAGCAGCATATCTTTAGCTATGTAAGTGTAATTGCCCTTTAAAAAATAGGGGAGGCATTATAATCTTTAATTCATTACTCAAGTCACAAGAAAGCCTCTCTATGGCCCAGCTATTTAACAGAAGAGTATTTGTGCTGGAATATGTAGTTTTTATTTTGAGTAACACAGACTTTTTTGAAGTTTCCCAAGCATCTATTGAAAGTTGCTGTGGAATTGTGACCAGACTATAATAAATGATTCACATGTAATTCAGAGTGTTTCTGGTGCACTTTTTTTTTACCTCTGTCATGCTTAGATGTAATATTAATGACAGACTGTCACGTGGTGTCCAGAAAGGGCTGGAGTTACTCTTCAGCTCACAGTTACATGCATCTGAACAACCTTGGCCGTAACCTCTCTTAGTTGAATTTTCCCATGTCAGAAACTAGAAATGCCACTAGATGCCATGCATGGGCATTTCACATGTTAGTTCAAAGGAGGACTCTTCCCCTTTGCTCCTGGGATAAGTGCGTGGATCAGCTCTCCCTTCATTTGCTCTGAACATTACATTGTGTATTTTTACCATCATACTTCTTATGGGCAGGAATCCTTTTCTCTAGGAATTTCCAACCCAGGATATTTTTAGAAATCTCCATTTTGAGTGCACACGATACACTGCAGAGGGGCGATATTTTCTTGGAAGTTTTCCAGCTATTCATGCTGTTTCCCATGGTGGTTCTGTTTTGTTTTGGTTTTTTGAGGAAGTAGTGTTTTTCTAGCTTTGATTTATATTCCAATGTTACACAAGCAGAGGCAAAGAAAGAACAGAAACAGTATTTCTGTTCATCTCATGTTACTGTGCACTTGCCTAGATCCTGTCCCTAGTGGTCTCAGGGATACTTCCTTGACAGTCACAAGGTAGCAAAGTTATAAAATTTTCTGAAGAGGCAGATAAGCCATTGTTACTAGGATCTCCCATTTCTATTTCAGCCAACAACACTGCTTAATTTTAATCATAGGCTTAAGATCATTCCCACTGTAAGAGAAAGGAACGGAAATGCTTTGCTGAATTTGGAATCTAAGGGTAATTTATTTTGCAAAGCCATAATTAGTTTAAGAGGTTAAGTATACTGTTTTTCTTAACAGTAACTCTTGGAGCACAGCTTATGCCTCCTTAAGGGTCCTAGAATCAAAGAGCTGGAATCCAGCCCTTCTCAAAATTCAATTTCTGTGGATCTCAGGTTTGGTTATCTTCCCCCCCCACCCCCCCCTTTCCCAAAGTAAATGGCGGACATTCCTCTTATCCCCCATCACTTTTGAAGCCTTGGTTTATATCTTGATAATCAAGCACTATCTTTACCAAGACACATAGGTATTTAGGGAGCCTAAGTCATATTCTGGTGGGATTTAGGATCCAGAAGATTTCTGACTCATGAGAAGGGACATCTCAGGCTGAGATGGATGTCATGGTTGCTATCCTGACTGCCTGCTGCTTCTCAAGTTTCCTACCACATTGTCCAGAGATCTCAGGAGCTTCCACGTAAACAGCTGAGCAGCCACAGGTTGCCCAGATGTTACAGCAGACCACAATCTCCAGGCTGTACTACTACATACAGGGCTATAAAATGCAGCAGTTCAGCTACTGGACAACTGAAATGTCTGGGCAGCAGGCATGGGCACTTCAAGAAGCTGGGTAGGCCAAGCAGCCAGGATGAAAACTGCCAGCAAAGCTGTGCTCATTTATCCATCAGCACCTCTGAAGCAGTTATCTTACTTCTCACTGACCACAAAAGAGTATGCTCATTTAACTTGGCACATAGTTTCTGCAGACATACTGATCTATGAATTGTTGTCCTTCCAGTACCATTGGATTCAACCTTCCAGGCTTTCCCTGCATCCATTTGCCATGCTGACTGCCCCTGAGGCTGCCTAGTATGCCTGGAAGCAAAGTAAGCACATTTCACCTCAACTCCAAGGCCAGGGCAGGGTGGCAGGAGGCAGCAGCACCTAACCCAGCAGAGCCACCAAGTCATAGCCTGTTGTGCTCCAACTGCACATGGAAAGGATAGTGTAAACCTTGACCTGTGCCTATTCTCTTGCAGGGGGGCAGGTACACGTGTTTTCTCATTGTAGCCTGGCAATAGTGTGTGTCAGGCTCCTGAAGTTAATGGCAATTGCAAAAGGAGCATTTTCCTCAAGTTGAGGTAAACAATAAGCTTACGCATTTCTAGTAGAATCAGCCTTTATGTCTGACAATCACTTGTTTATTCTTAAGCTTGGATTAATACTAGGACTTTTGCAAAGGTTGCTAATGCTACTGGCCAGTGAAAGAGCTACCCTCACTTCCCTGCTTCTCCTCCAAGTGCAACAAAAATGAGAGTAACTTCAGGAACATTAGAGAATTTGAAGCTGTGACCCCTTACCTCCAGCCATGTATTGCAACTGATCCTATGCAGTAGGTCTGTAAACCAGCCTGGTGGCAGTCGGTAAGCCCAAGATGATGTGAAGCTCTTTCTCCCTCCCAAGGCATCAAGTACCAGACAGCAGCAGCATATCAAAAGACCAACCCTTGTTCAGCAAGGAGAGATAAGAAGCACAGCAAGCAACTGGACTCAGTGACCAGAGGAAAGCAACATGTTGACAAAGTAGGTCTGAAAAATTCACACAAGCCAGTAAAACTGTTTTTGCAACATTACCACTGAATGTCATAGCTAGAGTGGCACCTTAGACCACCCAGAGGCCACAAAGCCTTTCTTGTCTGCCCTTCTCAGCACTCTTTAGCATGAGATGTTTCGTAGTAGCACTAGTTTATAATATAATGTCCATTTTAAATTGGACTTTGTGGCAACTGTATCATACCTTGGCAGGAGGTGTCACTCATGAGCTGGAAAGTCAACCCCAATAATGTTCAACATACACATGGAAGGCAGTCTTCTGGCTAATATCCCTGCAAAACACATTTGCTACTGTCACTTTTAAGTTAAAAAAAACCCAAACAATTGAAGACTGTTTTTGAAAAATGAACAAAAACCTGACTGTATAAAGAACCCAGTAATGTCAGATTAGCCTAGCATTTACATGAATTAGGCTCTGCCTTTCTATTTGCTAAAGCCTATTGTTTGCCGCAGCTCCACTGAGCAGGAGAGCTAAAAAAACATTCGTTCTAGCAGCAGCAGGGCTGGATTTGTCTAAGTAGAGTTAAAGAGGTTCCCCCACAGCCTTGAGTTCAATGTGCATCACATGTCACACAGCAGGAGGGAAGCTTATCTGCCATGCAGTCCCCATCTCTCTTGATGGATTCAGCCTGGCATGCACTTATTAACATTTGTATCCTGCAGGGAGCTACAGAAGCAAAACAAGGAATCTCTCCAGAGGAGCCTGGAACAGATTCAAAAAGCAAGGAATGCAAAGGAAGCAAAGACATAACAAAGACCTAGACTTCATGTAGCTCACTTAGCTGTAGGTGAGCAACTCATGTCTTCTACCTTAGCTTTGGTAATACATTTGCAACTTGTGTTTTGTTTTTTGGGTTTTGTTTTGTTTTTTGTTTTTAAATCTTAGCAATTATTCCTTCCTTCCCACCCCTCATATCTTGTACCCAAGACTCTGACATTCCCTCCTCTTCCCTCAGCCACCTCTCTCCTGCTTCCTTGACAGTGTGTTGGGAGGTTACATTTTCCCAGTGCATCCCTACTGTTTCTCAACCCACCATACTACTTTTATAGAGCCAAAGAGAGGATGCAGCACTTCAGAAGCAGAGAGCACATACTTCCCTGTCCACAGTGCTGTGCAACACCCACACGTGATCCAGACTGGGACAGGAATGAACTTCCTTGCATGTCACATGACAGTTGTGCCTCTCAGGATGATCCCATTTTCTTCAGCTCTTCTCTTTAACCATCTTGCTTTCTTATTTCCTTAAAGGACTCGGCTAAGGAAATGCATTTAACACTAACTGCAGGGTAGACAGACTCCATCAGAGCTCTTTATATATTAAAAAAAATTATAGAAATTAAGATTCTCAGCTACTTCTAGCTAGGAGATGAACATCCATCCAAAACATGGTCACAGATTGTACAGCTGCATTAACCCATGCCTTAGAGATGGTTCTGTACTCTAATGCAAAATATCTGCTGAAGTTAAAAACAAACTCTTGTGAAGCAAAACCTTTTTTTTTCCGCCTGCTGATTCTCAGTCACTGAACCTATTTATGGAGATACCAAAAAACAGCACTATACAAGAAAGCCTGGGAATGGTTAAATTTAATCAGGGATTCAAAGCATCTCTTAGAGTTGGGGCTGTCCAGCCTGGAGAAGAGAAGGCTCCAGGGAGACCTTAGAGCAGCCTTTCGATACCTAAAGGGGGCTTATAGGAAAGATGGGAAGAAACTCTTCAGCAGGGCCTGTTGCAGTAGGATGAGTGATAATGGTTTTAAAATAGAAGGAGGGAGACTCAGATTAGATATTATTATTTTTTAACATAGCTTCTCACAAATTTCCCATTTAAGTTAGTCTAAAATAAAATGTAGTTGCTGTAAACACCTGTCCTTTCAACTCCGAGCTGTCCACAGGGAAGACCTAACCACAGCTTGGTGCATTCAGAAATTATAGATGAACTGGTGAGTCTTTGCTGATATTGACAGGCTTCCTGGCCGAACCATGCATACCCCCCTTTTCCTTTCAAGCCATGTAAGCCAAAATTCAAGGCCTAAGGGAGTCAGAAGATAAGGCTAGAAGGGACTTAATATCAACAGCAACATTACCCTCCCTTACACAGGAGCTCTTTAGCCATGAATTTCTGCAGCATCAGCTGTTTTGGCCTGATTAGTTCACTTTGCAGGAAGTGGGATTGCTGGAATGCACTCTCCAATCCCATTTAGCAGTTCCTTCCTCTCCTCCATGGGCCTGTGTTCACTGTTGGGACAGGCCTGCCCTGTCACATTCAGTACAGGCTCATTCCTGGACCTCAGAGCATCCATCAGCTCCTAAAGAGAGGCTTCTGTTCTTGCAAACAAATTCAGTAGAGCAGTAGGCAGCAGCCAGTGCCAAAACCTAAGAAAATTTCATTCCAACTCAAACAGCATCAGTCTGACCCCTTAAAAGTCAAAACAGAGATAAAATGTACTTTGAAATGAGGTCATTACAAGAGGGGAGGAGGGGATATTGCTGCTAAGCACGAGAGTGGGAGAACAATGGCGAGGGAGTGGTTAATATTAAACAGCTAGAGAGAGAGATTAACATCTCATGACTGATTTTTGTTCACTGACCTGCAATAAAATAAACAGTAAGACTTTCGCAAAGAGGTGATTAGCCATGTTATTCCAGTGCTGCCTTTGCCATGGTCTTCACTTTTCATTGGCTAATACTTCCTGGTTGTTATAGATGAGTTTGACTGAGTTAAAAGGAGTATGCAACAGAAATATTGCTGTGCTAATAAACATAAAAAACAATGTTTCATTTTCAGAGTGCAAGTACTGCCCCTTCGCTACTACCTTGCCTGTTCGCTATCTGGTTGTCTGCACACAAATATCAAGCCCAGTAGATCACGTGGTTTCTGACATTTGCCATTCACATCTACAGTGGAAGTCATAAAATCATATATAGTCTGAGTTGAAAGAGACCTTGAAAGGTCTAGTCCAACCCCCCTGCAAAGAGCAGGGACATCTCCAACCAGATCAGGTTGCTCAGAGCCCCATCCAACCTGGCCTCAAATGTTTCCAGGGATGGGGCATCCGCCACTTCTCTGGGCAACCTGTGCCAGTGTTTCACCCCCCTCAGTGTAAAAATTTTTTTCATTATATCAAGTCTGAATCTACCTCCCTCTATTTTAAAACTATTACCTTGATCCTATCGCAACAGGCCCTGCTGAAGAGTTTCTCCCTGTCTTTCCTATAAGCCCCCTTTAGGTATCAGAAGGCTGCTCTAAGGTCTCCCCAGAGCCTTCTCTTCTCCAGAATGAACAGCCCCAACTCTCTCAGCCTGTCCTTATAGGAGAGGTCATTTTCAGACAGCCAAAAATCAGGGAGCTGAAAGGTGCTTGTAGATGAGTACACAATGGAATTTGTGAATGATAGCCTTCTGCCACCCTGACTGAAATTTCCTTCTTTTCTGAGCTATATTGCCTTCTGAATGAAAAAAAAGGCTTTGCTGTGACCAGACCAATTAGCCAGGACAACTTCAAACTCTTTTCTGGGCTACACAAAAAGCAATGGACATAGTTCAGAGCTCAGATTAGATGCAGAGATGTGAATTTGTTCTACAGGACCCAGAAGAGACCTCTGATCATATGTGCATACTTAGCACCAGTTGTCACATGCATACAGTTTGTGCTTAGCACTCCATTGCAATACTATCCACAGTGGGAAAGTTAAGAGACCATTCTGGGTCTGTTCTTTCTAAGTACCTAAAATCACAGTGCTGAGACCTTGTACAGCAAGTGAGGAACTGAACAGAGCATCATCAATTTTTCCTTTGGCAATTTAAGAGCTGCCCATTGTACCATAGCGACTGACTCCACTAGCAGAAATCGTGGTGGCAACTTGGTACTGCAACTCACAACCCTGTTTGTGACACAGTGAGGGTTTCAGCTAGCACCCGTGGCTGTGAACAGCACAGCAGCTGAGGCACAGACATACTTCCTGCAGGATCAGAGGTGCTTACTTCTTAAAGTACGCCACACAAGCTTGTGAGTCAGAGTCTTTAGACCGAAGCTAGAGTTACTAGAGCACTGCCCATGCAAGCAAGCCCCATTTTCCCTCTTATTTCTGCTGAATTCAGACACATCACTACTGATTCTCTGGCTATTCCTGAAAATTCTCACTCGTTTTGATGAAGAGCTTTTCCATAGTCAAATATCAGGCAGAAGCATCTAGCATCCATTTTAGAATGGCAAAATACCCGTTTTGTGTGAGAAATTGTTTTATCTGTAGAATAAAAATATAACAAATCTGTTCTGAAAAGAATTGATTTTGTCAGGATGAGAATGGTAAGTGCAAGCCCCAGTATGCCAGTACCCTGCTTTGATACAGACACTGGGATGGACCTTGAGTCTTTGCAAATGTTTATACTGCAGATTTTTTTTTTTTTTATGAAGACGAGAGTTTCTGAGGACACTGCTATGAATGTAGCGGTAATCATAATCTCCTGCAGTCCTATGTGAAACAATGCAGTTCTGTCCAAGTGAAAAAAGGCAGCTGGATGATTTACAAGAACTCAAATTACTCAGGACATCAACACTTTTTTTTAAAAAGGGGAGACTATCTTGACTTCCAGAAGTGGTTCAGTCCCTGTGACTCCACCAGGTCTTGTCATGTAATCCTACAAGTAAGTTGTGCTTGGCAGTTTATCACAGTTTAATAATACAGTTGTATAGTCTCTTCAAGTAACTAAAGAGACAGGCAAAGCTCAGTAAGGCAGTGTAAAGTTTCACTAGAGATGAAGGAAATAATCTGTTTAATATCAGTGCTATTTCCAGGGCCTGTTCATAACTTAGAGATGCTAAAAGAAAGCTGAGTAACTATTTCTAGGTAGAGAATGTTTTCACATTGGCCAGGGAAGGGCTAGCAGGGCCAGCTATATAAAGTTCTGCTGTGGGCTGTTGTATGCAACTTGCTCATGGCCGTACTATGTTATGAGTCAATGACACAAGAACATGTTAAATCTGATTTGCAATGGGTATGGCTTTACTAACATAAGAGATGTGTTGGTTAAATTCAGGCAAAGGATTAATACTTGCTCAAGTACTTCTCTGGTTAGTAAGATATACCATACAGTATAAGCCATAGTAGCAGGAACACTCCACATGCCCATGCTTCATGTGGCAGTTTGCCACATGAAAACTGCCTGTGCACCAGTGTATAATGGGAGTATTTGGAGTAACATGGTAAATGTCTTTCAGTAGCATAATTCTGAAAAGGCCACATTATTCATGGCTGGTCACAACTAAGAAACACAGATCATCTCAAAGTCACATGAATACATTTTCTCCTATTGTCGCAATATAGAGTGCTTATAAATCCCATTAGTTCAAATCATAAAGCATCCTCCGTTTACTTCCCACTACACCTGTGATTATACCCATTTGCTGGCACTCCTGAGCTCCTCCATCTTGGTAAGAATTAAACCTCCTCTGTTAGCTTCAAAAGAGTGAATCTCTTTGCAATCCCATCTCCAGATAGAATAAAATTTCTCAGAAATGCACAGAGTAGCTGGGAAAGTGGCCTTTTCCTGTATGTCTGTCTTGCTCAGTAATATTAGAATCAGTTAAATTTCTGTCTTTCCTACATTTTTGCTGTGTTTGCCACTGCAGAATTCTGTTTCCCACTAGATTCAGCTCTATGAAAAAGAGGAGCTCCAAGGCCAGATGTTGGAGCTCACTGATGACTGCCCATCAGTCCCAGGCTACATCTGTCTCCCTGGTATCTGCTCCATCAATGTTTTAGGTGGCTCTTGGATCTTGTATGAAATGCCCCCCTTCAGGGGCTGATAGTACTTACTGAAACCCAGGGAATACAGAAGATTCCTTGACTGAGGTGCAGTAAATGCCAAAATTGTCTCTTTGCAGAGGCTGGCTAACTTGCACCAAGTTATTGCTCCCACACTAAATAAACAGTGAATGCATTCCAAAATCCTTGTTGAAATGAATGTTCCTTCAGTACTACAAACAAATTAAAGTTGTGCAGTCTGGAGGGAAATCTGATTCCTCTCACACTTTAGAGGGAGAGGGGGAATACTTTAAAAAATATTCACAATTATCCAGCCATTCCACAGTACATAATAATTTAAATAACTGTCAAAGGTCCAACTGCATATTACTACCCCTGGTAAGTGTAGAGCTCCTCAGTCACTACTTCACTGAATATAGCTATTAATGGGAAGGTCTGATTCTTTCATCTAAGTTTCCCCAGTTTCCCAACTTTTGATCTAGGAATAGATTCCAGCTCTATACTTACCAGGGTTAACAATATGCAGTTGGAGGTTTAACAATTATTTAAATTACCATGTACTGTGGAACAGGAAAGTAAGTCTCATTAATAGTTATATCCAGTGAAGTACTGAGTGAGGAGGAAAAGGACAGAAAGATGCAGAACTCAGAACAAGCAAGACAATGTATTGGCATCAAATTCTTCTTGCAAACAAGCTACTTTGTGCTACCACTAGTCCAGCAAAGCTTTCCAGTCTTATTCCAGCTGATTCCTCCAGAAAGAATTTTTCCGGATCCTTAAATCACACTGCCTTTCTGCAGTGTGTTTTAACAAACCTGTACTTCATGAACTAGATGTTTAGCTGGTGTCAATCGTCCTGCCTCTACTAACTTCAGAATTGCACTGATCTGCTGCAGCAGAAGATTGAGACAAACCCTTCAATTGCCCAGCTATTCTGCATGCAAAAGGAATGAAATCAGTATACCAGTGTGGATTAGAAACAGGACAACATCTTGTTGTACTGGAAAAAGTCTATTGCAGCATTAATTATCTTTCAAGTAATTATGTATATGCCTATTAATCATCACCGAATCCTGTACCAGCAGGCGCTCTGTGCAACAATGAATGAGAGCCATAAAAAATATAATAAGACAGAGTTAAGGGATCTCACATCTTAATAAACCTCTTCTCATTTAGGTAGTGGAGTCTAGATATTTTTTCCAGGCATAGTTAGGCAAATACACTACTGCTCTTCAGCAAGGTACTAGAGACTTTTGGAAAGAGAAAGCAGTACAAAGCACAAAACTACTAGGACACTCCATAACCTTATCTGATACACATTTAAAATTAAATCATTTAATCGGAGCTTTAAATTGTAGGCTTTGATTTTGTTTTGCCTAGTAAACATTCTGATAACGGAGTCCTTGAATAAAACCAGGCAACTTCCACAGCAGTTAGGTAGACTGCTTAAAACTCACATCTCTACTTGCTAATGTCACAGATCTCATTTAGCCATTATTTCATGCTCACATGACCCATCAGTAATAGCTTGTTAGTGATTCTCACCAGCCTTTCCCTGGCAACACTGGAGAGGAAACTAAAACTATTCTTTGCCCTTCTCATCCTCTCTTTTGTACATGGGACGCTCTGTGCCCTCCTGCCTGTCCTTGACTGCACAAAGTAGGCTGGCTGTTCAGCTGCTGCAAATGTCTAGTGTACATAAGAAGACCTAGTCTCAGCCAAAGAGAAATGGAGCATGAACAATTCAGTTCCCAAGGCAGAGGTGTGAAAAAGCATGTTTCCTCTTGTTCACAAATACCTAATATTGTGCATGTATAGTAACTGCACAGTGTAAGTAATGTGTGTTAGTCTGCTTGGGTTAGCATGCTAACTCAGATTTGCAAAATAACACAGTTCATACAGAGTATCTACTTGCCTGCTTAGAACAGGGAACCAAAATATTTAATTTGCCTTCATCAACAATAAAATGAATAAAAAACAGACCAGCCCCCCAGATGGCAATTAACATATGCCTACATATTCCAATAAAGTATCTAGTTCAATTAGTGCAATTGAGGAATATGGCTACGTAGTGATGCGTAGGTTACATGCTGGCATTCCTTTGGTCAAAGGCAAGAATGAACAGAAATGTACTATTCTGGGATCAGAGCAATAGTTATAATGTCTGGATTCTTGACTCTGCCGCATCCTAGAGTTTGAGGGTGGCTAAACCTCTCCAAATTTCTCCACCTGGGACAGCAATAGTGGCAATTCCTAGTTTTCAAGGAGCACTGAGAGGTTTTACTTGGTTTTGTTTGCAAATGCTCAGATAATCTCAAGCAAACACTAAGAACAAGGGTGCTAAAGGAGAGGAGCACTGGGAATTCACAGAGACCATCTTGTAGGTTCCTGTAGCTTGTTTTATGGTTGGTAGCAGGCACAACTGCTGGCATGCACGGTATGTTTCTCCACACAAACACTCACTGCTATTTAGAGATTATCTCTACACTTGAGTTTTTCTGGGGTGCAAAAGCAGCCAATCTCCATGTAAAAGCAGCTGTCATAACAGGATACTAGTTGAGGGCAGTTGGAACAGATGTAAATAACCAGGTTCCTGAAATCATGGATACTATTTGGCTAACAAGATATTTTGGCTCCAGAATTTAAGATGAACCTACAGCCCTTCCTACAGTGCACAGCCCATCTGTGACATAAGGTCCTAGGAGTGGAAAGTCTACAGGATTGAAGGAGAAGCTGGATGAGTACTTGGAAGACAAATCCACTGCAGATTAACTGGAGACGTAACCTCCTGCTCAGGAAACCTCTTGAGCTAAGAATACTTGAGGTCTTGAAGTTTGAATGAACTATCACATATGTTTGCCTCATCTCTACCCTTCCCACAGCGCCTACAGAAGGTTGCCAGTGCTGCCAAGTTATGTGACTAGCTGGACTGCCAGTACAACCCATGATGCCTGCTTTACATTTGTAGCTACAGTAAGGAATTCACATATCACTACCCCTACTCTGTTCCTTCAAGTTCCAAACTTCATCACCAAGCCCAGTGCTCTCTGTATTAGACTATGAAGGACCATACGGGACCCAAAAGACAAACCAGCTCCACAAAGCAAGCATGATCACAAAAAGAACAAAACAAATACACACACACCAAAAAAAAAAAAAAGTGTAACACTTCTGCACCTGTCAAAGATATTTGAGAAATACAAGCACAAGCCTGCACATAGAAGTTGTTCCTGTAAGTGAATTCAATTTGCTTAGCATTAACAATCAGGAAGAAGGTACTTTTAATGCAAAGAAAGCATGGAGGTATTTGGAAGTAACTGCTAGACTTAAATTCACACTCTTGCCTTAGTCTGCTTTCACTGTTAGAGGGTATAGTCTCATGGCTGAGGAAGCACTTCCAAGAGAGAGGTTGACAGGAGTGATATATTTACAACATCCATTAGAAGCACCACCAGAGCTGTGTAAAAAGAGGCCAGCTAAAGATCTGCCCCTGAAGTTTCGTAGCTTTATGAAATCACCGTACAAGACTCACAGCAAAAGACACATGCAAGAAAGCACAAACATGTAGTGCTTTGGTTGAGCAAAAAGCCAGTGAGATAAAAAGATCCACTATTACTCCATGCAGTATGAGCAAGGAATATGAAAATGTGGCACTGACATGATAGGATTTTGTGAAGGTTAGTTCAAAGGTGAGTGTGGAAGGACAGAAAATAAAGGCAAGGAGGAGAGAAGGGAATGGTCCCTAGGAAAAAAAAAGTTATAGAGAAAAATTTTAAAAGTCCAGAAGAACAACTAAAAATTCTGCTGTTTTTTTTTCTTAAAAAAAAACAGTCTTGACTTTTTATTTCAGATAGATAACATTTCCTTAATGTTTTAACGTTAACTTCTATTTGTAATTGCTAGATTGAATGGAAAATACTTTAAAAGCCTGATCTAGCACTGGTAGCACAAAACTTTTACTCAGGTTACCTCCCTTTACTCAGATGAGACATAAATTGAGAAAAAAGGCTCCTGGTACAACTCAAAGAAAATCAAAAGCAAAATAACTTTATCTAGATAGTTCTAGAGTACATCAACTTCAGCCTGCCCTTCCAATAAATTCAAAACAGCTCTAACGTTGAGGCTGCCTATTGCCCAGACTTCTAATGACCACTACAATATATTGATTTACTGAGAATTGCACTACACCATATCAGATGAGGGCCCAGAATGAATACAATCCTGACCATCTTCGAGATTAATCAGATCAGACTGAGAACTTGCCACAAGGTTCTTCCTAAACAACATTTTTAAAGTCCCATTGCAATTAAAACTTCAAGTGAAGAAAGTACTACATTGTTGCATTTTGCCTCAATGACTCATATTTGAGGTCCAAAAATCTACACATCTCTCAAGTGAAACATTTCTCTGTGCAGATGGAAAAAGGATCTTCTCTGCCTTAAAGAAGTGATATCCATCCTTCAACTTCTAGTCTTTATCTTTGAGCTCTGAATTACTTCTAATATAGAATTTCAGCTGGATGGATATGAACATCCAGTACCACACATTTCTATTACATCATTTTCTCTCTCATACACTTACTTTTACTGTTAAAGGAAACAGGCAGCAATGCCTGGTCTGAAGGCTCTTGAAAATCAGGACAATTTTTATTACCATGTTGTGAAAACTGTTTTAAAGTATTATCACGGGGAATCCATATGCATTAAAAACCTTTGTCTCATATAATCATGCAACAGAGATTAAAAATAAAATTATATGAAACAATTCTGCTGCAGTATTTCCAGCACTTTCGCTTGCACTTGTTCACTAAGTAACAGAAGACACTGACCATCACTAAGACAACAGAAATATCGCTTGACCTACTCTTCACTCTGATCCTCTGCTTACTGACAGTAAGAATGAAGTTTGTACTCCACAAACTACTGCTATTGCCTTTTGTTTGGAGAATGACAATGGAGAGAAAAAAAAGTTATCTTTTATTCTATTCCTGTGAGTGCAGCACTGTGCATTCTATTTAAAGGACAGCCGACTCCTCCTGCATGCTGAGGTCTCACAGCTAAACCCTGGCAAAAAAGGCAAAGGTAAAGAGAGCTGAGTGAATGGAGCACTGACAAACAACCTAGCACAGGCATAGCTCCTTGTAGGCAAGTATGTTTACAAACATAGTTTGTTGGTCTACCAACAAACTGTCAGAGGGGAAACCTTGAGTGGTTGTTTTATTATCTAGCTCTTCAATAAGTTACCTAAAGAAAGCCTATAGTGTACTTGTAAGCTTTCCAATGGTAAAATATTTACACATCAAAATAATTTGTTTTTATTTTTCTGTCTGGCTCGTTTCCCTTTGAGTTTGTCAGCTGCTGAGAAAGACCTAAAGTTTATATATTCTTAGACTTCTAAGACAGACAGGAAAATAAGGTTGAAATACTCTATTCCAGGCAAATATAATAAATATCACCAAACAAAACCATAGAATTAAAGAATCTCTAACTTGATTTTACTACTGCTAAGATATACCTGCCCAGCAGGACCTAGAGTGATCAATGATTAACTTGGGTTAGACAACAATCTTCATTTTGTTCCTGTATCATTAAGAGAGGTGGCAGCTTCAGCACAGTTCAGATGTGATTCTAAATTATTCCTTCCTTTGTCTGTATTCTACATTGCAGAAGATTTCTAGGAGTCCAGTCCTGGGCTCCTAGAGAGATGAGCTTGAAGTTGAGCTATTGTGTGGTACACAAGTCATCCATGGAGCTTTCAGTCGAAGAGCAATTTGGGTTTCACTTTCTCCAAATGCTCCCAAAAACTTGCTATGAATCTGCTGACAGGTTATTTCCAGCATGAAATAATGATGAAAGTTGTCCCCCACTCCCCAGAGTCCCAAAGGGACATCCACCTGTCATTTGTAATACTAAGTAACAAAGACACCAGTAACTGTCTGTGCATCCTATAGAAAATGGACAATAAGGGCTTTGCTAGTCTTTGTACCTGGTAGAAGCACCCCTATGGACCCTTGCAGTCTTTGGACCGTTTTGTACAATCTAGGCAAAACAAAGCCAGCTTTGAAATACTTTCCAGTGTGACTGGGGTTGCTTTTGTTTTGGTGCAGATCACTCTTTGAGGACAGAGACTTCAAGGGCCAGTCCTGAAGCCACCACAGACCAGCATGCCCACCTCAACTGCTGCAACTCTGTCAAGGTTGGAAACCGGCTATTGGATGATCTATGAATGTCCCAACTATATAGGACACCAGTACTTCCTGAGGAAGGGAGAATATCCTAATTACCAGCACCAGATGGGCTTCAATGACTCCATTAGGTCTAGTTGTATCATCACAGCAGTTAAGTTTTCCATATTGTCACCATGTTACTACCTGTATTAGAATCAGAGCATGCCATCCCATTTTGACAGCTCTGGCACAAGTAACTTCCTCAAAAACCTCTATGTAGAAGAAGGGTTGTAGAAAGAACACTTAATTTCACCTAATGGGGTTTAGACTCCCAAAGAGGTAGATAAGTCAGAGATGGTCTTGAAACAGTTTATTATCTTAATAGGTGAAAAGCAAAAAAACTGCCTACCTAAGGCTGTGCAACAAAAATAGGATCAGAAAAAAAAAACCTCCCCTCTGTCCTAGCCAGAGCCTTATCCAGTTATTAATTACATCAGCATCTAGGAACATTAAGGGCATGCGACTGCTGTGGCAATCCAGGTATATTACTGAGCTTATTTCTTACCTGCACTTAGAGTTGAAATGTGGTGATCTTGGCCAGATCCCACTTCTGCTTCCTGCCCTACTGCAAGTCTTTCAAAGCAGATCTGCTCTCAACAGAGCAGAAAGGACTCGCAGTACTACTACTTTAAATTAGGACCCAGTCAGATTTATTCCTGTTAAACTGAATTTTCTGCACATACTATTGGCTGTTCACTATTGTGTTGCTAGCATCAGTATTGCACCTAGCAAGCTGTAGTCACGTAGAACTGCCACTTGACACCCTGTGCATCCATGTCTGGATTTGCCTTTGCAGCCTCTGGACCAAAACTGGCTACAGATCTATGAAAGGAATGAGTTCAGAGTCATTCTTCTCGCCAGGATGAATTTCACTACAGGGACATCCAGTCTTGTAACATATTTGAAGGAAGCTGGATGTTCTATGAACAATCGTACTTCCAAGGATGGCAGTACCTCCTTGGGACCTGGCAAGTATAGGCAATACACTGACTGGGGTGCCATGACTGCCAAAGTTGGATCCTTCCAACCAACAGTGGATATTTCCTAACCAGCACTTTCCTAAGCTATATGTCAATGAGTAATGCCATTAGCACTTTATTAAGGCCAAGGAGTTTCAGAGTCTACATAGGTTAGGTTCCCATTTCTTGCAATGCTTTTAGCCTTTGATTTAAAGCCCAGCAGAAACTGTCTTGACTACATTGGGCTTCAGAGCCTGTGCTTGCTTTACCAGTAGGAAAAATTCCCCTGAGGTCAGTGGAGATGAGCTGGTAATGAGTAATGCTCAAGCTCAGAGGAACCCTGCATCTAAATTGCCAAGCTGAATTATCTGCAGTCTTAGATCAACTTTAAAATAGTGTCTTTGAAGAAAAAAATATTTCAGACCTTAGAGGAAAAAAATTAAATACATTATTCAATTATGACTATAAAAATCCAAAAGCTCACCTGTAACTGACCCCATGGGAACAATTCTCTGCTTGAGTTTATTGTAGCGTGTACCTTACATCTTGAATGGTCCCATAAAAGCCACATCCTTCTTGGAAGTAGTTCTGTGAATAGTGGCAAGCTCACAGCCACAATGTCATCATGGAGGTACTACATACCAAACCTGCAGTTGTGACACTACAAGACTTAAGACAGAACAAAGCGTTTACAGTATTTGCCATCTTTATTAAGAGTTATTTCTGCCAAGGACAATTTGTAATACCATAGATATCAAAATAAATCTTTCAGTTGCTTATTCACTTCATGATTAAAAAAAACAGTCCTGTTGCCCAATAATTCCTGCTGCCATTTGGCATTATGTCTGGAGTTCCACACAGGACTGCATTGCTCCTATTTCCAGTTCAGGGCCTACAGTACACTCTTGTTTTGCCAAGACCTCACACTGTTTGTAAACATGAACTCATGTTGACCCCTGTAGCACAGAGAAGTAGCAACTTTCCTTAGGGTCTGGGATTAGAAACCAGCAGAGAGATGCATTGTATTAAGGAGTCTACAACCCATTGCCTGTGCAAGTGGGCCCCTACAAGTCTCACACATACTTTAATGGGCACACTGTTTACATAACAATGCAGGATCTTCAAAACACGGCTTTCAAGTTTTACAACACTAGCTATCATTCACATCTCTATGCCCTTTCTGTCTCAGGAGTTAGGCTAGCAGAATCCCTGGAGGATTCACAACATCACAGGGAAGAGTACAGCCTTGGTTTCACATCCCACTCAGAAGCAGGCACTGTGCTGCAGCCAGCTTCTGGGAGGCTAACATTTTGCAAGAATCCCACCTCCAGCAGCAGTGTGAGCTTTCCTAAGTCCATTTCCCTTTAGTTACATTCCTTTATTTGTGCCCTTCCCCAAACCAAGAGGAGTTAGCCTGCCAAATCTGACCCAGTGCCCACAGGCCCCCAAATTGCTATAGCAGGTGTTCCCAGGACAACCTTACCCTGTCAGCTGAGAGGGAATTAAGTTCAGACAGATCACCATAGACTACCAGCACCTACACATCCTTGGTTGCTGCCATGGGTTTTTTTTCCTGACACACTGCTGTCAGGAGCCATGCTGCAGATACAGATCTACTGAGCACTGCAACATAATCAAATAATTTATGAAACAATTTCTTAACTGAAGCAGAATGATTTGAAATGCAAGTATGGTAACTTCACTGATCATTGGCAGTAAGATGGTGGACAGTAAGCAATGAGTGAGAAGTCAGTTTTGATAGAAGAAGCAGAACACTTTTACAATGCAATCTTGTGCAGTAAGAACTGGTGTCTTGGAGCATCTGCAAAATAAAGGCACCTGTAGCATCAGTCTACACATGCTAGCTCTAGCATAGCTAACCTATATGACAGTAGGAGAGAGGGGCACCCATCCATGAATTTTTACTGGCTGTTACAGCTTGTAAGAACCTAGGAAGATCAAAGCATATAAACACACTCTACGTATTTGTTCTGGAAGAGTCTTTAAGAGGTTCCCTACACAAGAACATTCCTTGCACAGCTGCAAACTTAAGGCCTCTGGTAAAGGAGCTTACACTACAGAAAAGGAGCAGATCAAGTCACTGCCTGGGCCTTTTACAGCAGGAGATTCATTATATTGAAGTCCCCTGTGGAAACAAGCTGAAAGGATAGAGGACAAAAACACTCACCACGGTTCCAGGCTACCCTGGGGTAAATTCCTTTGTGAACTTAAGTCTGGTGAACAGTTTAACCCTGCATATGCATAAGCAGAACAGCCAGGGGCCAGAGGGACTTAATACTATTAGCCAGACCATCACCTCGTGGCTTTAGATGTGGCCAATCTCCAACACTTTGAAAGAAAGCAACTAAAATCCCTAGATACCAGCTTATGTGTCAAGGGCCAGACAAATTCTTTCTCATTTCCAAATTTTGAAAACAACTAACAAGCCCTGAATTACCTGAGGTACAATGTGAATATGGTGACAGAAGGCAGATTAAACGCTAATTAAGTTTCCTGGCTTACCTAATAGAACAATTGCGCACTCATTTTGTGCGATCATAGCCAGATAAACTCAAGGGAAGTTGATCCTGTGCTACCCTCAGCAAAACACCGTCTCAGAGGACTTGGCTTCATGCAAAAGCCAGCTTGCTTCTTTCAAACAGTCACACCAAATGCAATCTCAGGTTAATTTGGCTTGAATGCCTAGAAACTAGCATCCACAAAATCCTATTTCTTCACATACAGCAAAAGATATTTTGATAGCGGGTGTTTTACACCCAGCTGCCAAGGCCACTTGCTTACTGAGAATGTAAAGATCACTCCTCGCTTCTGTACAAAGGTCTGTTTGTAAAGGAGAATGGAAGAGTTGAGAGGCAGGTTCATTTCTAAGCACATTTCAAGTCTTCATTGTTAGTAAACAAAGCATTAGCCCTAAGACAACAAGCAAAACCTCAGATAAAAGCTTTGCTGTAGACCAATCTCAGCATGATTTTTGCTGGCCTGGAGCATGATCTTAGTAGAAGCCTTAGAGCCAAACAACAGGCTTGAGAATATCCGAAAGTCAGATATAGATTTTTATCTTTTTCATTTGCTTCTACAGAAAATAAGTATAGTTTAACAAAAGCATTACTATAAGGTATATGTTTTTTCCTGACACTTCAGAGGTCTGTGAGCTCAAAGCTGCAATTCAATGCAGCCCATTCCTTCGTTGAATCTTTCCTTAACCTCAAATTCATGTCTTCTCCCTATCCATGCCCTTCTCTCTACCTATTCCATAGCAAGATGACTGAGTTACTAATATACGTCTACTAAAGAGAGATAAAGTACAAAACCACAAGTAATTAACAACGTATGAGAAACAACCACTGTTTTAAACACAGTTACCACAAGACAGCAGTTAAGGGACAATGAACTACAAAGGAACAGTTCCTACCTGGCTATTTAAGGTCCATGAAACAATTGGTACATCATTATGGAAGAGAAGATGAAAAAGTCTAATAATTAGCTTTCACAGTTGGACCAATCCATAAACACATTTTAAAGTACCCATAATGCTTCTTTTCACACCTTCGTCCATTCTTTGACTTCCATATCCTTAACTGAGTCTTTATAAAGGTAAGTACACTGAAATATAAATGCACCTAGAATTATACAATACCTGTGGGAACAAAGCTGTAGCTCACCTTTCTCCACTAACTCTCTCATCATTGTTCATATTTGCATGTGAAAAATAACTCATAGTAAATACTGAATGTCTGTCTGTACGAACAGGGAGAGACTAAATTTGACTCACACCCAATGATGCAGCCATCCACAAAGCCACCTTAACAACTTTACAGCAAGCTACCAGGTTTAGAAAAACCTCTAGGAAGTCAGACCAGGAGACCACTCACCCTGTATGCCACCGAACAGACTGTCCTGCTACAAAATACAAATGCTTTACTTTCTTTTAAGAGCACCTATATAAGGTAAGAACTGCCTACAAAAGCAGCAGTGATTGTCTACTACAATAACTATGTTATTACAGCTCCAGCAGAGGGGAAAATGGCTGCTTTATAGTCTGTGAGCATCCTAATTAACGTGGGTGGCAGCACTTAACAAGGGAGGAGTCTTCCATTTCTATCGGAGGAGGGTGGGTTTTTTTTTTTTTGTTGCTTCACTGAAGCTTGTTGCAGTGTTTTTGTATGTGGGAGCAGTTGCTGCTCCTTGCAAAATTCAGTTATGCAAGAAAGAAGAGCAGTGTCTTAAGATAGGACTGGGGTTTATACATGGCTTTACTTGGGCCTGACTTCTTTGAAGGGAGAAAGTTGTAAGAAAAGTTTGAAATAAGTTGTTATTTGTCTAGAAAAGGCTTAAAAAAAGATGTGATAAAAATTTGTAACTCAAAAAGCATGCTACAAAGAGCTTCCTTTTCTGATGTTACTATGTAAGAAACAAATAGTAATGGTTTGCATTTGCTGCAAGGGTGATGCAGGTTGGTTGCCAGTGAAGAGTTCCTAGCAGCAACTCAGGCCTTGAGATAAGTCCCTCAGAGAGGAGGCAGACTCTTCTGTTCCTGGAGGCTGCTCGTGGAGAGGAGTCCAGGGTGGTTTAAGCATAGCAGATCCTGCCTTGGGGACAGAGCTGGACTCTGAACTCCTGTGTTTTTCTTGATGGAAAAAATGATGTCACGACCTTGAGGCGGGAGACTATTGTGGCTAGCAGCAAGTACTGGAGTGTATGTATCACATGACTAAAAATAATTTTACAGACTCATTTTTCTCAATGTCCCTCCATCTGTGCTATAAACTAGTTTAGATATTACAGTAAAGGATACTTCTCCCACTCCTGCAGTGCTTATCCTCATGATACAACACTGAGCACAGATTAACCCTTAAATTTATCCAGGAAAACTTCACCAATCTTCTGAAAGCAAGACAAATACGCAAAGGCATGTTGCAGGGACCGATCTCAGACTGTCTCTGGGCTCTTGGTGACACTTAACCTGTCCCTAGTAATTTTTTATATAATGATATTGCACAGTCAATTCCTATGCAAACTATTTCCAAACCTTGCATGAAATCATTGCAGCAGTGTCAAAATCCCCTGCAAAGGAATCGACTGTGCAACAAATGGCAAAGAATGCTTCATCACGTGAAGCTGCGTGAGATTTACCCAGGTGAGGTGATGAACCTGTGGCAGAAGGACTAGGGCTGCGACTGGAGGTTGCAGGGCTATGATTCTCCCAGCAAACTGGGGAGAAGGCCTGGCTTTCCTTACATCTCCTTCTCCCTGCTTTGGACTCTGACACAACATTAATTTCCAGCCCCTCTTTCCAAGGGAGCAGGTGAACATGGAGGGAAGCCCATTCCTAGGGGAGTGCCCTGCGAGTCAACACCAAGTCAACACCAAGAGGATGGTGTTGCTGAACAAGCAGAAGGAAAGTCCTTTGCTGGAGCGCTCTCCCTCAGGACTGTCAGCATGCTGCTAGTATGCTTGGAAAGAGCCACACCAGTGAGCTGAGAAATGTCTTTTCACATTTCTCCTTTAGAGATCTAACTTATTTTAGATGCATTTTCAGTTCTATGCAACCTCTGCATACGAGGTATGGGCTGGTTTAAAGCAGTAGCAGACTGTATGCATGCATATATCCACGCTCCTCAGGCTATGCAAGTAGGCCTCTCTGGAGCGTATGTGAAATACGTGTATGTGCTTGATAACCTTTATCCCTTGTATGCAGTATGGGGCTTTTCTGAGGTGCTCTGTTCCGCAAGGATGAGGAATCTCGATCCTTTTACGGACAAACAGACTGCCCGTGCGGCAGAGAGCCCCGCCGCCTGCTCCTCAGGTGAGGCGCCGCGGCCTGCGGCACGGCTCTGCCGCGGGACTCCCCACAGTCCCGCACCGCCCTCTGGCACTCTGCGCCATTGCCTCCCCGCCTTCCGCCCGCGAGGGAGGTCTTGCCCTTGCCCATACCCGCAGCCAAGATGGCGCCAGCGGCCTCTCCGTCTCTCGGCGGCAGACCGGGGCCTGTGCCGGAATGTGGGCGGGGCGGGCGATGTGGCGAGGTTCGGCCCCCTCCGCTGCGCGGCATTGCCCGGCCGCCACCCGCCGCGGTCCGAGTAGGCTGCAGGGAGAGGCCGCGGTGGTACGGGAGGATCTGGGGGAGGCCGAGGGCGCGGTGGGTGGCGGCGCGGCTGCTCTTGCCCGAGAGCAGACGGCGGGGCAGCGCGGGGCTCGGGAAAGGCCGCGGCTGGCGTCTCTGCCGGGGCAGCCGCTAAGCTGCGGGAGCCGCCGCTGCCTGGGCCCGCCGGGCTCTGGGGCCGGCTGTGGAGCCTGGGTGTGAGGGGAGCAGGGCGGTGGCTGTCACTGCCAGGCCGGCGCCCCGGCGTGCGGAGGGCGGCCGTCCGCCTCGGCGGAGGGAGAGCCGACTTGCCGCCGCCTGGCTTCGCGTCCCCTCTCAGCAGCCCTACCGCTTCTCCCCCGCCGACTCCCTGCAAAAAAAGAGAAAGCGCCACGAAAATGGGAAACCAGACCTCTCCATCTTATGGGTAATAATGTAACAGAGGAAAGCAACACTACCTGCTGCCGCGTCATTCTCGAGGTCGTCCGTGGGCTTTAAGTACGGATTTGTTTTTTCCTTCCTGCACCAAAAGGCCTGAAGGGTATGTTTTCACTTTCAGAGATGAAAACTGAAGCAGCGCTGGCGAAGAACGAAGATGCTTGACACTCGTCTGCAGTTGCGTGCGTTGTGCTAACGCTATTTACCCGAAAAGGAGAGACTGAGACCCTGTTATTTTCATCCTTGACTTCTCGGGTTATGATACAACTGTCATAATAGAGCACAAGCTGCGGAAAGAGCACCTGGGAACTGAGCATGGTAGGATCTTGAACATAAATAGCTGGTATCGACGACAAGAGGAAGGGAAGGAATGGCATCCCGAGAGAGGCTGTATGAGCTTTGGATGCTTTACTGCAGTAAGGTAAATATTTTGGAGGGGAGCTGTTTGTATGTCTTTTTGCTCTTTTGTTTGGAAGTCAGCTATTTAAAATGTATCTGTAACATCTTTTAATGCTTTTTTTTTTTTCTTAAAAGTTGTCTGGTGTTGTCTGGCTTCTGTAGGGATGTAACTGCACTTTGTAGACTATTTACAATCTCATCTCTTGATTTGCTGTTCAGATCGGGCTTTTTTTTTTTTGTATGAGGTGTGAATTGCACATAGCTCGCTTAAGCAGTTATTTTAGCTGTATCTTTTAACTATGTGAATGCATATGTTCACATAATTCTTTGCTTTGTAGGGCCAGGGCATTAAGATGTATTGTGTTCATTTAATTCACTGCTGTATGATAATTAGCTCTATATTTACTGTTTTCTGTGCAACTGTAGTTTCATTTAAACTATATTAGCGAAAGCCTTCCCAAAGAGCAGATTTATTAAGTTACTCCTGAGTCTTCCTTTGCTGGTTATCACCATAATGCCTATGTACTCCATAAATAATAATGCGTTTCTTTCACCTGGCAAGAATGTTATTAAAATACTGTCCCGTCTCCATTTACATTTTACAATGTAAAGCAATTCATATGTTTAAAGCACAGGTTCTAATCGCCTCTGGGCGTGCCAAGTACATACACAATTTGAATTGCAGATTGCCTATGTAAATATCCATAAAATAAGGAATATGCAAAAAATAACTGTAAAGGCAAGGGAAAGGACTAGCCTGCTGTAACACAGGAACTCAGTGGCAGTGACAAAGGTAGGTTTTGGTGGTGGTATTCTCTAGTTTTGCTTTGTCTTTTCTCTTTGCAGTCTGGTGCTTTGTATGTATCACAGTTTCTTCAACTTTTCAGACCAGGAGGACATTAAGGGTAGAACAAACATTTTCTTGTTCTTCCCAGTTGGTTTCTAGAGAAGGCCCATCTCAAGAGCATAAACTGTGAGATTTTAAGTACAGACCATCTTAACAACACAAGTGCACAAAGCAGTCTTAATCGTAGCTTTTTTTAATTTTTGTGTGTGTGTGTTTGCAACCCTAATGCTCTATATGTGGTTGATAATAAAGCTAGTGCAAACATAACAGCATGGTATGACTTCTTACTGCTGCTGGAGTGGGTGACCTGTTGGGTTGAAACATATTTACATAGACCTTTGCTGTTTAAACTAATGTAGCAATGCCAATGGCAGTAGGAAATGGACTAGGACTGGAGGAGATAGATGTTTTACCAGTGAGTTCATCGATAAGAGAAGAACAAAGTTACTTGGAACAGACTCCAAGAATCCAGGCTTTCCTCAGCTTTGGGAGACATGGGGCTGCAGAGATGAGGCAAGCTCTGAATTTCTTTGCCCAGCCAGTCTTTGTCTCTTTCTTCCCTAGTTCTTCATAAAATTATTTTATCTGTCTTATGCTTTCTCCTCTTTTGCTTGAACCTTTCATTCAGATTGTATACTTTCCATCCCCATGTTGTTCCTCATGCTAGCAGGAAGTTTGTATAAATAAAGGAGTGCTGGTTAAAATGTGTGTTTTAGATCACTCGGAGGATGTTTGGTTTCCTTATGGGAATGATGCGTACACAGTTTAGTCAGCTCTCTGGTGGTGGAGGGTGGACTATTAAAAAAAAAAGAAATTATGTATTCGGCCTCCATAAGCTCTTGGTGACTTTTTTTGGCCTTTTTTCTTCCTAACTCATATATTAAGGGCATTTTTAGGCAGATTTGTGTGTTGATAAGGACTTGTTCTTAAGTAGGAAAATATATTAAAAAAAAAAAATAGCTTATCTTCAAAATTTAAAGGCAACTAGAGTGAGTCCAAAAAAGGAGTGTTCACTTTCTCAAAAAGTGCTAGACACAAAACTGTTTTTTTTCTTCTCACTCTCTTTCAACTGGTTCAGGTTCTGCTTGAAGCAGGCATCCAGCATAACAGTGTTTCATCTTGGATTCAATTGGTGAAGTTAAGAGCAACTGAAGAAGCTAGGGCTTGGGGTGTATAATGTTGTGAACCCTTAATGTAAATTAGATTGTTCAGATGTGTATTGAAAACATCTGTGTGCTGTAATTGTTCTCCTCTGAGCATCTAGCACAATGGGAAGTTGTAGCAATAAATAATCACCAGTGACAGGATACAGTGGTTTAAGGAGAAGTCTGTTTATAACTAGGACTGCCCAAGTGTAGTATCATATCTTGTATGTTGCATTGTCATGGCTTTGTTGTGGCTGACATCGTGGAAAGGAAAGCTAGGCAATTTCTCTAAATTATAAAAACTGCTAGAGAGTCGCAGTTGGGTAAGGTGGGAATTCGTTGTGCCACAAATCCCAAATATGGGGCTTTTCTTTTGCAGCATTGTTAGCTAAAGAAACAGTAAAATCCAAGCTCTTTTTTTTTTTTTTTTTTTTTTTTTTTTAT
>WHYT01014721.1:164621-181475 GCA_009806455.1 Tetrax tetrax | reverse complement strand
TTGTTTTGTTGTTTGCTTTTTTTTTTTTCCTGTTAAATTCTTTGTTAATGTACAATGCTGTTATTCACTTGAATATTGATATGGATGTAAGCTGCTGTCCTCTCAACTAAATGTAGGAACGTGTCCATTTTAAGATAATTGAATTATGTGTAGAATAGGTAACATGGGTTCTTTCTATAGAGGTCACTAGGAAAAAATTTCTCTAGTAGGCTAGGTAGACAATGGTAGCATCAAATATATTGATGGCATTCAAAGCAGCATGAAACACTTATTATAGAAGTGCATATGCAGCAGATAGCTGAAAATACTTTATTAATGTAAGCATACAGCAGGAGAAGAGCTCTATGAGGTGAACTAAAGTAGTCTGGGAAAAGGACATGCTTTCATGTGTGTCTGACCTTTTTATCTTCATATGACTGAGGTAGTCTCTACTAGTTTTGCCTTGTAGCCTTAGACCAGCATGGCTGTAATAATATCACTGTTGTAATATTAGTCGATTCACCTTTTCTTAGATGTTAATTATGTATCAGTATACAAAATTAATTCTTGTTTTATGATCCTCTGAAGTAACTGTTACTGCAGATTCAAATTAAAGAGGTTCAACCTCTGTCTGTAAGATTTTTGCTATGTGTATTTAATCTCCTCTGGTTGTTCTGGTAGATATTTCAGAGTCTTAAACATAAAGCACGACAGGACTTTTCATATTTTTTTATTTTACCCAGAAAGTGATCAGATACCCTTTTATTTGGAAATAAATTTTTATCCTGTAGCGCAAAAAAAAAAAGTAAAAAAAAATCCCCAGTTGCCCTCAGGAGGAGTTTCAAAGGCATAAATGCAGACACTTAGCAGCCACATGTATCTCTGAAAATCTACAGTTTTCATTGTATTATAATGGTTCTGAGATTTTTCTTGCACTCTAGTCTTCAGTAAAGGCCTGATTTCATTTAAACACTGCTTTAACTTGTAGGTGATATAATAGTTTGAAGGGAAAGCTGTGAGTCTGTTCTTCAGCAAGCTTCTAGCCTTTGTTTCATGTTTCAAAGAGGGACATTCAATCTTAGTGTCATTAATACAGTAGGGACTCTGTGTTAGCAGTTTTAAAGCTGATCATAATATTTTGGTGTTTACTGTGGCAGATAGCTGAGATAATAACATCCCTTGCTGTGTTAAGAGCAGCACACTTGTGAATAAGCTGTCATCTTAAGTGTGCTTTCTTATGTTGTGCTGTATTTCTCATTTGTCTTTACAAACTCTGATTGTATTGATAAATATGTTGTAATTTTCTCTCTGGCATAGTGAGGGATATCTATATATTACAAACATCTTGTTTAATATTGTAGCATAGAAAGAGATGTGGTACTTTTTAATAGGAGAGTGTTTTCTAATTCTAGATTAAAAGCTGGACAGAAAAAAAAAAAACTGTGAAAAAAAGTGACTATATGCATTATCCTAAAAATGTGCTGTTACTTTGAGTTCTTTTTCCTTATTTGGGGTCCTTATAGCATGCCTTAAAGGCATCAGAATAAGACTTGCATGAGAAAAGAAGTGATCTTGGAAGAAATAATGATTTCTATGTTAGTCAGGAGCAGGCTACCGTGATGAGTGAAGTGCTACAAACTGTGATGTAGTAGCAGTGCTAGCTGTTCTGAAATTACATGGCTTTCTCTATGATCAGAAGACCATTGCAATGCAAATACTTAGAAGCTGAAGCTTTAATGTATAAACACATGCATTTAATTAGCTTGAATTAAACTTAAATTTGCATTACGAGGACTAAACAGGTCATTTAAATTAATGTGTACTCTGCTGTAAGTGAGAACAGTCTGTGAAATACAATAATTTCCTTTCATTCCCTGATCCAGTGTCTTAATCCTAACGTACTGTATAGAACTGCGATGAATTTGACCTTGAATTGTACGAATAAATTTATGTGCCTTTGGATCTTTTCAAGGATGTGCTCCTTTGGGGGGAGTTGTGTTAGCATCAGCCACGTTGTGTTGGACCAAAACTAACATAAAACGAGGGTGATCTTTATAATCAAAGAAGTTGGCTTGGAGCAAGAACATACCAGCTTTCTCAGTGTGTGGTGTTACAATCTTGCTAAGCTGACTTACTAACTGGCTGTCACTAACAAAAGGGGTCCTGCTGTATTGTCAGCATCCTTTCACTACTGTTTTACAAAGTACTGCCTCCCAGAGAATATTTTATAGTTCAGTTGAATCCCTCAGTCACCTGCATCAAAGACTGGGGCATTTAATGTGATGTTCAGCAAGTGACAGCAAATGTACACCTTCTGGAAGAGTATTATGAAATTATAAGGCATGGTTCATCCGTTTATATTGAATAACATGAGTTTTTGCTAGTAAGAGGTTTTTAACCTATGTCCCTGTATAAAATTGGAGAGTATTTGTAAATAAACTAAAAAAGTTTATGATCAGATCAACTTTTAGACATGATTATTGTAGGACTGCATAAAGCAGTATGATTTTGTTCTGAATTTGTTCACCAAATTATAGAATCATAGAATGGTTTGGGTTGGAAGGGACCTTTAAAGGTCATTTGGTCCAACTCCCCTGTCATGGGCAGGGACATCTCCAACCAGATCAGGTTGCTCAGAGCCCCATCCAACCTGGCCTTGAATGTTTCCAGGGATGGGGCATCCACCACCTCTCTGGGCAACCTGTGCCAGTGTTCCACCACCCTCGGTGTAAAAAAAATTTTTCCTAATGTCTAATCTGAATCTACCTCCCTCTGTCTTAAAACCATTACCCCTTGTCCTGTCACAACAGGCCCTGCTGAAGAGTTTCTCCCTGTCTTTCCTGTAGGCCCCCTTTAGGTACTGGAAGGCCACTCTAAGGTCTCCCCAGAGCCTCCTCTTCTCCAGGCTGAACAGCCCCAACTCTCTCAGCCTGTCCTCATAGGAGAAGTGCTCCAGCCCTCTGATCATCTTCATGGCCTCCTCTGGACTCACTCCTTTGCATCCCAAATACAATTTCATCCTAACTTAGCATGCACTTGCCTTCCTTCTTGTGCAATTGCTCACTTGTCAGTGATTCATATGTCACTGTATATCACTGTATTCAGCATACAGCTAGATGAATGCTTGAGCTAACCAAATATTCAGTAAAAGTAGAGTTTTTTAAGTCACTGTCATGTAAATTCATGCCTCTGCTAAAGCTAGTGAGTAATTAATTTAATAGTTGCTGTGTAAAATATCTTTTCTGCAGATGATTTTAAATAAGTGCATTCTGAGAGAGTGTAACAAGAGCATGTCACAAGTCACTTATGGTCATATGTTGATGAAAATATCTTCGTTCTGTTTATCAGATGCTAAACTAAGAATGGATATAGATAAACAAGAACAGTTAGTCTTCAATTCTGAGTTTACTGTCTGCTATTTAAAGAGATGTCATTGAAGAACTAACGTAATTCTGATATTTACAAAGATAAAGCTTTTCATATAAATAACTAACATGTATATGTGAGATGTTAGTCTCTTAACTTATAGTAGCCATTACCTTCCTTAATTATGGACCAGGGTGACCTTGTGCTTATCGTTGTTTGGACACAGAACAAAGAACTCTGCCACAGACAATGTGCATTTCAGGTTGAAATGATACAGCAGATAAATCTAAACAGTCTGAGGTGTAAGAAAACAGCAACATTTTGCAAGCTACAGAGAAATTATTTTTGTTTCTTATCATTCTATAATATGTTTGGCAATACATAAATGTAGCTGCTCCTTTTAGATGAAGAGATCTCTGAGGTTTGTCCATGCTGTAAGATTCAGGATTTTACTGGTGTCCAGCATGAGGTTGAAATTCCTATATGTCCATAGATTTGTGGATTAGTGCTTTCCAGAATTAGTGAGAAACATCCAGTTCTGAACATAGCAACAAATGTATTTCAGATCAAGGTTTTACTGAAATGAAAGAATCAAGTGTCTTTTAAAGGGAATGATTTATGACAAAGCTAGAATCTCAGGCTTCTGGTTCTGTGTGTTGATGTACTGATATAAGAGCGAATTTAAGAAACACTGGGCTGTTGTGTGGTATCTGAGTTATAGCACTTTTAACTTGGTTGTCTGGTTCCAATCCAGGGATAGCATGTGTCCTGATAAAAGAATATTGCAGAATTAACTCAAATATGCAGTATGTTTGTGCTGTAATACGGAAATGGGAGAAAGGCTTACCAGCTGCCCATTGAACAGCATTGTAGCTTAATGCCTGAATCCAAATGTTGTCAATAGATGCTGTTAAAATATTTACAGGCCTCAGAAAGGTTAAGTAGCTACCATTGAAGAGAGAAAAGCTTCTTTAATTACTGAGCTTTTCTTGATCAAAGAGATATAGATAAGAAGGTAAAAACCCACCAAAACACGCACATGTCTCAACAGTACAGATAAGCTTTTTTAAAAAAAATAATAATAATTTGTTCAGATAACTTTTCCAGTTTATTTTCTAGTAAATGGGAGGCTGCAGTACTGGAGGATGGGAGATAAAACACGAAACACCAAGAAAGGAGAACTATACTTGATTATTCTTATCATAAACACTGTTCTATGTTGACATCTCACTAAATAAAGCTCCTCCATGCATCTCCAGATCTAAACATTAGCTGATAGTTCGCTGTGCTGATAAAATATTTTGTATGTTGATGCTTTCTCTGATATTTAAAGCATTTATGATAATCTGTTTGTCTGATTTATGACTGGGGATTTCATGTACCTGTAGTAAGCAATAGGAATAAGTAGCATTAAATAATTGTTTGACCACTGAGTAACAATATGGCTGTGTAAAATTAGGAATTAAATTTAACTGTAAGTATGGCTAATTATACTAGTATCTGAGAGCAAAGCATGTTTTAAAACAGTGAGGATATTTAAGAGATTAAATTCTAAAGGCTTTAAAGGCTTTTAAATGCTTTATCTAAAGGAAATTTGAGGGAGGCACAAACAAAACCTCAAAATAAATTTATGCTTAAATACTATTCTTACTTAGGACAAGGAGAGCATAAAATCAAAGCAGATGCTAAACCTTTAATTATCCAATAAATAGCAATTTAACATAGAAAATACACTTTTATTTAAATAACCAGCCCTAGTAATTCTGCCTTTTAGACTGAAGTTGTGAGGAGGATAGGGACGAAGAGAAATATTTGAGGACATGCTCCCAAGTCAGAATGAAAACAATTAATAAGTTTGTTTTTAATTATTGAGAGAGAACTTGTGACTCTTCTTATTGTCAATTGTCATTCACCCAAATCTGCCTAAGAACCTGCATGAGTATCCCATAAGACATTTAAAAACTAATAAGGAAGCGAAGGCAGAGCTTGAAAAGGCAGCACTTGCATTGCAGAGAAGAATTTAGCATTAATGCCAGAAATGTCTATAAAAAGCAAAGTGAAAATGAAGCAGTTTGAGTTTGACTCCTTTAGTCTTGCTTAGATAGCAAGATTGTTCTTTTAATATTAGTAATAATTTGAGGAAAGCATTGTACCTTCATATGACTTACTGCCAATTTTAACTTTGAATATGGAAGGAGAATTTAAGAACTGGAAAAAGTTTTAAAAGTTATTAAAACTTCTTATTCTAAAAGCATCATGCAAAAAGAGTAAATACTTGGCTTCTGTGGAAGAGTGATTGGAAATGTTAACCAACAATGGATGTGGGGCATCAGCCCAGTTTCCAGTGATGGAATCCTCATATGTTTTATAGAAGGTGGTTGCGGTACATGCAGGCTGCTTCTAAGTTGCCTTACTATCTCTGTCAGTAAATGTTTGGCTAATGCATTCAATTATATAAAGCTTGGTATTAATTTAGCAGTGCTTCTGCTGAACTTAGGACTAGCTGGAATCAATAGTTTTCTTGATAAATGACTGAAACTTCATGGTAACTGTAGGCTAAATGGTTTAGCATTTTCTGAGAAGCAAGGAGGTTTTATTCAAGCAAAGGTTTTATTCGATATTCCTGAATTATTGTGGTGGTGTTTTGGTTTTTTTTGGTTAGATCTGTAGTGTTCACTTGCTTTCAAGGGCAAACTTGGAATTTCAGAGAGAAAATACCATGATAAAAAGGATGATCCTTTAATATTTGTTGTGTCTAATAACCTAAAATACAAAAAAAAATCTGAAAAATGGCGATGAGTACAGTGGCTCAGGTATGACTGCATACATTTTTTTTTTTCTGTATTTTTTCACAGGACCCTGAATCATTCACTCTACTGGATGGGTAAAGCTCTTGGGAATAAAGCCAGGCTGTAGAGAACAAGGGTGTTATTTGCAGAAATGTGACCTCATTATTTACCTATGCTAATAATTTAAAAACTGTACCAGCAGATGCCAAACAGCAGTTGCACAAGTAATGCACATTCTGCCATGTCCTAGTTTTCGAGCCTGAGGTTGAGAAGACAAACACAAACAGTTAAATCTGTATCTAAAGAAATAAAAATTTGCTTTAATTAAATTCAGTGTAAAGTAATCACATGACACTTTGAAACAAATGCAGACTTCTCTTTGATAAACTGTACACAAGTTCTCAGCCTTTTTCTTTATCTACTGAAAGACTTGACTATATTTACCTGTTGATATGGTGAAATAATAGGCTGATGTTTTTACCGTTGCAGCACCATCCTGCTTCCTTTCAGTTTGTGTGTGTTAAACTTTTATTGGCTCTTGCATCATGCTGAAACTTAGAAACTTGCTGGGGTAAAAGCTGCCTTTGTGTCTGTTGTTGCTAAACCAGCCCTTTTCTCATTTAAAACGACAGCCTAACTTCGAGTTTCAAAGCAATCAAGTGTTAAACTCTAAACCTTTCCTAAGCTGTAGTTTGAATTTTCATTAAATTTAGGATTATCTTGGCACTGTAGACTTCTGAATTATTTAGGGTGCTTGTTGTTCACTTATGCTTAAAATACAGCTTCCAGCTTTTACTACTATTAGGTCATTATGTCAATATTGATGGTAAAAGTGAATGTTAATACAGTGTAATATGTCACAAATTCCTAATAAGTGCACTGTGCAGTGGACTTTAGAAGGCTGAAATACTGTATGCCAGCTTGTACATGGAACTACGTAGTGGTACCTTCTATCAAATGCGAAGACATGAAAATCTGAGTTTTGACTAAGTAGATTCATCCCATGGATGCCATCAGTCACATGCCAGTTGCAGCCTACAAGACTGTAATTGTATTGTCATTTAAAAACAACAACAACAAAAAAGGAAGGGAAAGAAAAAGAGAGGCTTTAGTTCAATTTTAGTAAGAAAACTCTTTCATTTTGTTTTTCCAGTTTTGTTGAGAATCTGAAGTAGAAAGGAAACCTAGTAACGGCTCTCAGATAATTGTATTTTTCTTTAACCTAAGGCATTAGCGGAAGATTATAATTTTTGTTTTGTTTTTAAAAGAGAGGAAATATATTGATTTTGACTTCTACTGTTTGTGAGCTACATTTTATCATGATTGACGACTATAGGTTTATTTTGGTATAACTCTCTAGGCCAAATGGAAGTTTTTAATGTCAAATAGTTGTTTCTATCCCAATTCACTGCAACTCCCAGTTACAAAACAAAACCCTTCTCCCCCTTTTTCTTTGAATTCCGGAAATGGAACAGAATGCTTGTGTAAATTTTGAAAAAGGTGGTTTATAATTACTTGCCAGAAGCTTTTCTTCCTTTGGATCAACAGCTGATTAAAAAATTATTATTGTGATTAAAATGAAAAGTTGTTCCCTTGATGACTAGTATTAATTGATTGAATTTAAATTGGCAATTTAACCAGTTGAGAATGGTTTATTCTGGAGTCTTTTATTAATTCTAGCCGTAGTGGTGGTGTTATAATGAAGCTCTTTGGGTTTTATTTTGATATTTTACAGATTCAAAAGATTCACAAAAAGCATAAGTACTTCGACGTATTTCAGAGTAAAGACTGCTAGGAGATCTCTTGCTGAAAATGTTGCCTTTTATCTCTGAAAACACGAATAGGAAAAAGCTGCCTTAAAACAAACTTTCTAATCTCCCAATGATTAGTTTTTTTCAGTGTTGAGAAATGTTCTACAATTCTGCATTTTGCAGACTACTTCAATTAGTTTTAAGACCATTAAACTCACCGGTGATCTAAAGGCAGTATTTCATGTTTCATTTCCTAACGTTACTTTTTGTAGGTCTAATTCAACCTTAACACCAAGGGATTGTTCTTATTTTAAGTGTAATGCTTGGGGATGAGGGATTAGTTGCCGTAATACCAGTGCTAGTGAGATTTTATGGTAGTGCTTCTAAGCTGAAATCCACTTTGAAGATTGACTGACTGCTACACACAGTAGTCAGGCCAGACTGGCTATTTTATGACTGCATGTTAAATTTAACGACATCAAACAACTGTCTTGTCAGACAAGTCAGGCTTGTCTGACAGTCGGACTCTGAACTGCCCTGCAGGGAATTTTTGCCTTTAGAGCATGGAATGTGACACTGCAAATAGGCTTGGGTGGATCCAGCTTTTGTTTTTAGCAACTAATACTTCCTGAACGTAGCTATGAAAACTGTACTGAGCTTTGCCCTTCTACTTGTGTCTGTTTGCTTGAAGACTTAGTAGAAATGGAAGCTACTTTTAAGTCTAAAAGCAACACATACATAAATACACATGAGCCGGCAATGTGTGTTTGCAGCCCAGAAAGCCAACCGCATTGTGGGCTGCATCAGAAGAAGCATGGCCAGCAGGTTGAGGGAGGGGATTGTGCCCCCCTGCTGTTCAGCCTGGAGACAAGGAGGCTCTAGGGAGACCTTAGAGTGGCCTTCCAGTATCTAAAGGGGGCTTATAAGAAAGACAGGGCGAAACTCTTCAGTAGGACCTGTTGCAACAAGACTAGGGGTAATGGTTTTAAGACAGAGGGAGGTAGATTCAGATTAGAAGTTAGGAAAAATTTTTTTTACACCGAGGGTGGTGGAACACTGGCACAGGTTGCCCAGAGAGGTGGTGGATGCCCCATCCCCGGAAACATTGAAGGCCAGGTTGGATGGGGCTCTGAGCAACCTGATCTGGTTGGAGATGTCCCTGCCCATGGCAAGGGGATTGGACTAGATGACCTTTAAAGGTCCCTTCCAACCCAAACCATTCTATGATTCTGTAGTGTGGATTTGAAACATTGGGTAAATGTGCCTGTATTTCACAGGTGCAGCTCTATAGACTTCCAGTGAGAGGACTTCAGTGCCAGTTGTGTGTAAAATGTTTTCATTCAACTTAGCGTAAGCTGTGAGAAATCAGTACTACCTGGCTTTTTATGAATTTAAAAAATGTTATTACTGGTGCATAAAATTATTTTTCTTGTTGACCTTCTTGCACAGGCAAGCTAGTTACTGAAGAAAATGACTGGATTAGAACATTTGTCATTCATTTTGTTAGTCTTCATGAAGAGCAGAGAAAGCTATTGTAATTTCTAGATAATTTAGTGCATCAAAGACAAAAGCCTGTCCCAGAGCCTGTCTAAAGTTAGTGTAAATTCTGGTTATAGTTTCTTTTCACTTAATTGCCCTAGAGAATGTCTTATCTGTGAGAAGGGCCTTAGAGTGGTCCTCCTCTCTGCTATTGGCTTTGTTTCAGCGTTGTTGAAAGCTGAAGTTGGTTTTAGCATTGAGAGCTTGTTTCCCAGTTACTCCAAGTCTAAGATGACCTTCCTAGAGTTATTTATATTTTTATATATGTGTATATATAGGAACTGTTAAAATGCTAGACTTTATGGGAAACTTGCTAGTTGTTTGGCAGTGTTTAGCCACAGTATTGTTATGCATACTGTAGAGAAATGTGAAAACCAACTGATTTTATTTAGCAACTTTTTTTTTTTTTTTCTTCTTTCTAGCAGTTTGCTAACTATGTTGATAAAGGAAAAAAAAAGCCTACTTCTGAGTCTTTTGTGGGTTGTGTGGTGTGTTTTTTAGGTTTTGGGTTTTTTTTTAGGTACTTGTTAAAAACAGTATACTGCTTGGGCCTGGCAGTCTTTCTTTTTAAAGTGTAAAAAGCTATGACAACTATTATTGTGCTGAGAGGATCTTATGAAAATTGAGGCCTAAAGGGTTGTGTGTT
This sequence comes from Tetrax tetrax, assembly GCA_009806455.1. Lineage (NCBI taxonomy): Eukaryota > Metazoa > Chordata > Aves > Otidiformes > Otididae > Tetrax > Tetrax tetrax. Next base: position 171,405 of record WHYT01014721.1, on the reverse strand, counting down.
GTTTTGCTGAGTTTTTTTAATTTTATTTTTTTATTTATTTTTTTTTAAAAGAAGAAAACCAGATGTACTTACGGAAGGGAAGAAACAAGGAAGTATTTTCGCTGTCAGGTGCTCTAAGCTACACTTTAAATACTTTTTTTTTCGTTACTGCAGGTGAATGACTAATTGCTAATATAGAAGTTTCACAGGCCTTCATTACAGTATGTCTGTCATTAAAAGATAGCGGATAGTTGAAAAGGTGAGTGGGAAGAGAACTCAATAGAAATATATTCTAAAATCCACTGAATTTAAACTTCAGATTAAATGGCAGCAACTGACCTCAAAACCAGTTCAGTACAAGATAAAGAAGATACTGGCTAGGAGTAATTGCTGTGTGCATGGTACACAGGAAGCAGCTCATACCTATTACTACTGTCTGGTTTTGTTATAAAATTAAAAATTTAAACTAATGTAAAAAGACAGTTTTTTCTCCTAAACCATCATGCTTCTGCTTTAAGGATGAGATTTCCAAATGCTTTGAAAAAATATAAGATGCCTTTGAAACACATAGTCTGGCCTTCAGAAAGGTATGTATTTAGCTGTTTTAGGAATGGATGTTTTTGTGTACTTTGCTATGAGTAACATTTACCATTGTAAATTTCATTTCTTAAAACTGCTTCAGTGAAATGTAGGTTTCTCACAGCTTTCAACAGATGACAGGTGCAAAGGATCTGAGCTGATTGCTGCTGATAAAGAAAAAGGAAAACCTGGGCTAGACTCAAAGTTTGAAAGCTGTTTTTAACTTCTGTTTACAACACCTTTGAAATAACTTATATATCTTAATTTCTAGCAAAACTATTAAATATTGGATCACTTTCTCCTGAAATTATGTGCTCCTAGCTCGTTAAGTCTTAATTTTTGTTTTATGGAAAGGAGACATACTTCTATTAGGTGGTTCATAGTGGAGATTTATTTCATAGTGTTCCTTACGTAGCTTCAGTTACTAAGTGATCTTGTTTACTTTTTTGCTGTGTTAATATTTTTTTTTTTTTTTCCCCCAAATGGTGTTGAGTTAGTACTGTTGCTTGGATGGAAATCTCTATCTTTGACTCAGATTGAGTCAACTATTGTGTAAGCTATTTCCTACTGGCACATACCTGTAGTGTCACCTGGTATTTTGATATGAAAGCTGATTATTTAAATAACTTGGAATAATATATGATTAATTGGCTAGCAGGAGATTGAGGTAGAAGGGAGATGAGTTGAAGAGTGTGCTGCAGGTAATGATCAAACAATATTGCAGTTCTTCGTTTTTACCAGAATTGGGAGGAGTTTTGGTGGCAAAGTGAATTGAGCAGTGTGTGCGCTATGAGTAAGCAAAATATTCTGGCCTTTTATAGCATCTGTGGTCTACCCTTGTCATCTGCATAATTGCTTTTTCTTGCATATTTTGTCTGCCAATGTTTTCTCTTACAGCTAGTCTGCACTGGCAGATAGCCTGGCAAAGATATAGTTTAAGGATAAGGAGGTTTATTCTTAAGCTTGAAGCTGATTTAGGCTCTATCATTAAAAAGAAAGGGTAAAGTCTAAAATGAGAAGGGGATTCCCATGCTTTATAACTCCTGTACATGCTGTGGAAAGATGCTCTGAGAACAGCTTTGCAGCACTTCAGATTCTGGATTTCCGTTTTTATTTTATTTTGGTGTTCCCTCTCCCCGGGGACTCTTTTGTGGGTAGCTGTTGTGCACTGACAGGACTCTGTATGTCAGTATTTCTTGGTGACTCTTTTACATTGACGTTGCCCCAGAATACTGTGTGTGTTAGTTATTCACAGATTGCTCCTTGGTCTTAACACTGCAGGAAAACAATCTGTTTTTTGGCAACTTCTATAGTAATATAAAGGCAACAAGCAAAAGGGAGGTGATACATAAAAGGGAAAAGAGAAGGATGAATAAAAATTTTGCAGAATTTTATGAATTATGGAATAGATCTAGAAATCATTTAAATTCCGTACTATTTTAGACAAATATTTTAACGTTATTTTGTAAATTATTTATAACATAGAATGTGGGACTGCGTAGATGTGTATTAATGGACATGACTGTACAGTCCTTGTGGAGGAATATGTCAACTATTGTCTGGCACCTTGCTTTTGAAAATAAAGCAGCTTGACTTCTACAGTGAGACTGTCTCAAATGGCATATTTTGACAGAATTTTCCTGTGCTGGTTTGTGGTGGTCTAGTATCTGTCCTCTGTGCTGTCATACTACCCAGCCCTGAGGAACTACTGGTCACGAACAGAGTCTGTGTGCTCTACTAAGAACAAGTCGGAAGCTTAAATTTAATTTCCTGTCTATTTTATAGGTATGTAGTATACAAGCAACAGGCTCTGCGTTGTCTCTTGGAACATGTCTGGCTCTGATCTGCTGCTGACTGCAGTATTGATCAATGAATGAAGCAAAAAGCAAATTATTTTGTGATTAGGATTGTCATTGGAGTTCTTATTGAATTCTATAAACTGTAAAGAGTATTGTGTTCTAATGTCTATGCTATCAAGACTAGAATACACTAGTAATTTTGTATATTCAAATTCAATTCAAATTCATTAAAGAAAAACTTTCCATTCAAGTTAATACTACAGAGTTGTTGACGGATGACTCTGAGTGCAATATTGCCTAATATTCGCCTCTTCTTTTTTACAGAAAGATCCAGATTACCTAAAGCTCTGGTTGGATAGTTTTGTTTCTAGCTATGAACAGTTTCTGGATGTGGACTTTGAGAAGCTGCCAACGAGGTATGTAGAATTATAGACCTGTTCACCTTTCTTTGATATCTGAAGCAAACTTGGCTGAGAGCCCGGTCTTTTTCAACGGCAATACCACCTCTAAACAAAAGAAAATGTTTTTAGTTGTTAAGTGACTCCTGTTCTTTTGAAAAGGTCGAGTTGGGTTGGGAATGGTGAAACTAGGCAAATACTGGTGTTTGTGTTATATAAGGAGATGGCACGAGTATTCACTTGTTTTTGCTCATACAAATATAGTTGTTATTCCTTGTGCATTTTTGAAATAAATATTCATTAAATGTTACATATGAAATAGTATTAGTCAGTATTAGTGCTTGGTGTCTGTATCAGCAGTGACTTAATAGAAGTAAGATGTAGGTAGACTTTTGTAATTTTATTTGAGAGATTGCTGTAAGATTAAGGATGAGATTAAATGCTTAATAGAAGACTTGGATTTCTTAACTGAAAACCTTTTTGAAATTAACATATGCACGAATGATAGACTTGAAAGTTATTTTCTTGTTTGCATCCATGAAGACTTCAGTTCAGGGCAAGAGTATTGCTGACTTCACCCGTGACCACAAGTTCTCAGACATAATCATGAGATGGTATTGAAGTGTAATTTCAGAGTTCCATATTTGTTATTTGGAATTTATCTGCTCTATTCTAAGGATTGTGTTTTCAAGAGTAACTTTGCAAATGAGGAATAGAAACTTAGGGTATTTTCTCTTGCTTTTGAGATGCTTGCATGAACTGAGGGTTTTAAGAGAAAAAGATTCAGAGAAAAGATTCAGAAATCGTGAGAAGTGGTGTCAGCATTACAGCTGATATCACTACTGGTGTTTAAATGCAAAGAATGGCTCTCCCTGCATGATGGCTGCAGTTCAAGCCCTGTTGAAATCAATGGAAATTCTTTAATGGGCTTTGGATCAGATCTTGTTTGAAGTGTAAGTGATAGCCTCTACTGTTACAAGGAAATTAAGAATGCTGCAACTGGATCTCAGTGGATAAAACCTGATCTTCTTGGCTCTATGTATTAAAATTTTCCTCTTAATGCCTATATGAATTCAAAATATATAGTGCAATTACCAATAAGCAAGATCTTCGGATTAATTCTGTGTTCTTTCAGAAGATCTGTTTTCTTTGCAGTGTCAAAAATGCATCTTACTGTGTTTAAATAAGGAAAAAAGTATATCCTTTGACACAGGTTATCTTTAACATACTATTTAATATTGAAAGCTGAACAGTGGCATAGAAGAATATCTTCATACTTTGGATTTTTAAAGTGTTTTTTGGTTTACGTGTGTGTGTTTTTGGTTTGGTTTTTTTTTTTTTTTACAGCAACATAACAGATAAGATGTAAAGCTTAGTTGTGCAGAACAATAGCAGCATCTTCATTGTGCTAAATGATAGTTTTGTAGGCATAAAACTAGTGTATTTTTCTCAGGTTAATGACAGGATTAGTGATTTAGTCTGAAAGTATAGACCCATTTGGATTTAGACTCATTTGTGTAACAGATGTAGAGAAAACATATCAAAACAATGTGGGGATGAAGGCTGATCATTCCTGTGCTTTGATGACTGGATTAAAAATTACAGTTTGAGAGCAGATACTAGAATTAACAAAAAATTGCAGTTTCTACCCATATTTGCTTTTGTGAGAGAGTTAGGCATGTGGGGTCTTTCTGGCGTTCATCAATTTATATTGCAGGCACTTACATTGTGGAACTGTTACTACTGAGCTGGCAAAAAAAACCCAAGTAGGTCAATGTGGAACCACCAAATGCTGATTTCCAGTGACTCTTCTCTTGGGGCCATAGGACCCTGTGGACTCTATTTATTTATTTATTTTTACTGGAGCTGCTGATTAAATAACTGTTTCTGTCTTTCAGTCTTGAAGATAATATGTGATGCTAGCTGAAATGAGAAACTGAGTGGACTAATACCTTTTTTTTTTTTTTTTTTTCCTCCTTATATAAATCTTGGTGTGCTTTACAGCTGTATGCCTGAAAGACCTTGTGTGCTGAAGGGCAAATGCCAGGAAATAACAAGGAACTATGCAGGGAGAAGAAACCTTGTACAGATTGCTGGACAAAAACTAATGTTTTGGAAGACAGACATAAAGTTTTGTGTCATTGTAAAACATATGTGGTGTTTTTAGCATTCAAGAACACACCACTTAAGAAATGTAACGAAACTTTAGTAATTTTTTTTTTTTTTCCTAAAAGAAGGACTCTTAATTGGTACTGTCAGTTGCTGATTTAACAGATGAGAGTATTCATACTATAAATTAAAATATATCATTTCCTGAAATCTGCTTTGGAAATCTGAAAGATGCTACATAGTGGGGAATTAGGAAATCTCTAAATATTGAGGTTGAGTGTATCTGGTGGTGTGATTTGACTGTATAAATAGAGCTTATGCAGCTGTGCAGCTTATAGGCTTATACAGCTTCAGTTCTACCTCCGTCTTTGTGCATCTACCCTGTATTTTTAAGTTAAATGGTTCATTAATGGTGTTTTCAATTATTTTACTGAAAAGGTGAGCTGATTTTACTGAAAAGGTGAAAATAGGGATGCTGATGGCTTTGAGCATCGAGCACAAAAGATTAGTACACCTGCCTATTCTTATCCTAAAAGCATTTCATCATCTCATATGTATTTACCATGCAAAGGATAAAACCTTTGCCAGGCGGTGGAAGGCTTTTTTCCCTTCATTGAAAGAGAGGAATTGTCATCTGGTTTAATACTTATAGGAACAACAAAGGCCTGCAGAATGGTGTAATGCTCTTTTTCTGCTTTTTGGTTTTCATTATCTTGAGCAAAGGAGCTTAAAGGAAGCTCATGCAAAATACCATAGGAAACTGTACTTTGTTAACTTACTGACTTCAAACTCCCATAAAAATGATGTGGGAATCATGATAAGAATGCTGATTAGATGGTTTCATGATTGTTGAAAAGTAAATCCTGGTTTTCTACAGCACTTTTTTTCCAAAGTGCTTACTGCTGATGATGGAGAGTTTAAAAGTCCCTGCATGTCAGTTTGAGCTGTAGTAGATTAATACAATGTAGAGACTAACTTAACTTTCTTTCAAACATCTGAGATGGCAGTTTATATTGCTGCGTAACCATGTCAATGTAATGCAAGAAAATTATAGATAAAAAGAAACTGAATGTGTCTGGTCTTTCTCATATTTCTGAGGTAGAGTACCAGCAGTCAAATAAGAATGTCAGTTAAGGTATGATTTTTGAGATTTGAATTTTTTTTTTCCTATTGGAATACTTAGTTTACACAGCTAGTCTTATCAGGAAAAATTGATACTACATGTCCACAAATTTAACTTTTAAATTTTTGTGGTGATATAGTAGTAATTTACTCTGGGGTGAAAATAAATTTGATTATTTAAAAATGTGTGTATTTATTTATATACTCTATAGTATGTTTGGTTTGAGTAATCCCCATTAGTATTCCTTGTGCCAGTCTCACATAAGGCAGTAAATTCTCCTGGGTTGTGCAATAGCTCAGTAGGCAGCTACTGCAGAGAAAACATTCTGTGGGATGTGAGGCATGAAGGGTGTGCTGTTTGCTTTCTCGTAAAGCATTTTATGATCTTACTGAAAAAGACTTGACGACCATTTTAGGGAGATTACTTCTGGATATACTATTTCAGCTGTCAAAAAATATGGTCTTCTGAATACAGAGATGGTGAATTATCAGATTATGAGGAGCCATGCTTATAGTCCCAGAGAGCATGGATTTGCTGGCATCTTGAGGGGTGAAGGTGCTATCACAGAAATTAGTTTGTTTCTTGGCAGTCGTGTGGAAAAAAAAAAAGCAATTGATCTCAGTTTTGTAGTTAGTGTCTCTATCAGTTTAGAGCTTAGACTCTATAAAATTTGTGTTAAAACTTTCTGAATCTCTTGAGATTCTGAATCCCAGGATCTGAAAAGCAAACTGCTATATTGCTATTCCTAGAGCATTGGCTTAGATACTGGTTTTATTTGTGTGTTTTTCTTTTCTTTT
>WHYT01014721.1:132087-164601 GCA_009806455.1 Tetrax tetrax | reverse complement strand
ATATCTGGCCTTGGTAGAGTTGTTACATTTAAAACCAACACAACAGTCTTTTTTTTTTTTTTTTGACCCCTAAAAATAATTAGATATCAGAAACAAACCTATTTGCTGGGTATTTTTTTGGCTAATGATAGCCAGAAACCCATGAGGATGGATCAGCTTTTCATGCAAAATCAGTGTGCTAGGTGTCGGATGGAATTTTGCAAGCTCCCTCTCCTGCGCATTCAGACTCTGATTTTTCAAGTCTTCCTTTGTTTAATCTTATTGTGAACAGCTTTCTTTGTGTATTTAATTGTATTTTGTACAACTTTTTTTAATTCATATAAGAAAGACATGAGATTGATTGTGGATGAATACCAGCTGGGCTTCAATAACTATTTAATAATTGGCATTTCTCATTTATTTGGACACTTTCAATCTTCAGTAGAAAGTTGAAAATTTTCCCCTTGTGTTTAGTGTTCATGTTTTCTTCCATTGTGGCCATCCTTTTCCTTATTTAGGGATTTCCCAGGCCACCTCAGACTTGCTGAAGATCACACATTTTCTCTGTGGTAATTAAGGCAGATCATTCCATGGAGTAGCATTTAGGAATCCTCTTAATGAATTTTTAAGACCTTTCTTCCCCCCGCCCCCCATGCAGTTCATTGCTGTGGAAAAGGATGCCCAGACTGTCATATCCCCACCAGTCATTTCCTTGTGGTTCAGTAGAAAGTGTTTGTGAGCCATCAGTTCAGTAACCTTTCTTAGAGGTTTATTGGAACACTACATGAGCACATTGACATTCATTGATAACATGTCATTTCCATGATTACAATTTTGTCTGTGATTTTTCTTTACAGGATAGATGACATTCCTCCAGGAATATCACTGCTTCCTGATAACATTCTTCAGGTCCTCAGGCTTCAGCTGCTACAGTGTGTCCAGAAGATGTCAGATGGACTAGAAGAGCAGCAGCAGGCTCTGTCACTTCTACTTGTGAAATTCTTTATTATCCTTTGCAGGTATTTGTTCTGATTGTTACTTCAGCAAGGCTTTTCTTTTGTTTAAAGAATCTTGCTGCAGCCTATAGATAGACTCTAATAACATGTACAATGTGATTTGACACTTTCCAGTAGAAATAGGAAAATACCACTTCTCACAATCTTCAAAATAAAGGAAGAAGGGATCAAAGAGAGAGAGGGGAGCATTGGTCATCTTGGCAATAATGTTTGCCATGAGGAATGGAATAGAAGGGGGGATTAGATACTAAATTCTTTGTGATTACATGACATATATCTATGGGAATTCAAGATATAGCGTACCTAGTATAAGAAAGACTTTTAAAAGAAAAGGCACACTCTAAGGAGTGTTGGATATGAAATAACTTGAGAGAGAATTGTACAGGAAGAACTGTTTCACATTCTTAACATGCTTATAATTCCATAAACATCTTGGGAAACTGACTTATTACACTATTAGTGCAACTGGCTTCCTTCTGAAACTTATGCCTTATTTTGTAATTCTGTTGAAGCAGGTGAATAAACTGTTTTTAGGGATCTATTCCTCACTATTTCTTCACTCTTCTGTTGTAAACTACATTGAGAGACGGGGGATAAAATATAATAGGGAATCTACTTTTCTGAGGAGGATTTGAAGCAACTTTTTTGAGTCTTTTAGCTCTTCTTACTCCTGAAACAATACAAAAAGCTCTAGGACAGTGTTTAGGTGTCCTGGAATATTATATATACAGTGAGTAGAAGGTGGTAATGTGTTTCTGAATTGCAAACTGTTGTCAGTCTTATGTAGTTGCTGAAAAGTCCTCCTTATGTCACCACTTCAGTATCTGATCTTTGTGACTTGTCCTCAAGTCTGAGAAATAACATGTGCATACTATTTATTTGTTGCTGTTGATTTATTTATGTTCTAAAATACTTTCTTAGGTGTTTGCTTTCCTTGGGATAATTTGAAGTGAATAAATGCTTCTAGGTAGTATGTTTGCTAAAGTTTTAGAAAGTGTATGTGTTAGTAATGTGAGAGAAGTGGAAGTTATTGTCTTTGTTATCAGATGCTATTTTGCTGATTTAGTGTCCTGGGAATCTGCTTAACCTCTCAACCCCCAAATTCCAGATTGAATTGGCCTACAGCAGAGTGACTTGGGCCTTTCTTTTCCTTCCGGTTAGAAGAAAACTCATGAACTGTGTTACTGTGACAGAAATAAACATTTGAGTACATGCAGTTTTTTGAAGAGTATTTTTGAAATGCTGATATACTTTTGGATGATTATAGACAGAATGCTAAAACAAACATTTTTTGATCTAGCCTCAAATGGTACATTGTGTACATTTCTGTGGTTTTTATGTTGTCTTTGTAGAAATTTGGCTAATGTGGAGGAGATTGGGATGTGTTCATACATTAACCATGTTATCACCATGACTACATTATACATTCAACAGGTATGTGGTTAACAATTCGCACCTATTATTTTTTCCACCTGATACTTCCTGCTTCTGCTTATATTATCCGCTTTCTCAATAATAGTATTGTGTGGGGAACAATTTGTGGGCTCAGAACTGTTCTGGAGGAGATGAAGATTAATTTTCAATTTCTAGAAATCTTCTGACCACAACTTTCTTTTTTTCAGTTAAAAAGCAAAACAAAAGAAAAAGAAGTGGCAGATCAGACCCCCATAGAAGAATTTGTGAGACATGCATTGGCTTTTTGTGAAAGTCTCTACGATCCATATCGAAACTGGAGGCACCGAATTGCAGGGTATATGTGGACCAGGATAGTACTATAAATACTGTGGTTTATGATAACTTTAGATAAACAATATGTGGAGTTTCTGACAGAACTATTGTTGTCTACTGTCAAACTAAAATAAAAAGTAGTTACGTGTATATTCTTCTGCTGTTGCATTTTATAGCTGTTAGAATTGATAGCCTTGAGCACTTGATAGTGTATTTTAGTTTTTTTTTCCTGAATACACACTCTTTAGAATAGCAGTAATGGAATAGTTTTTCTACAAAAATTAACATAATGAAGCAGCCATACTTGAAGCTGAACTTCAATGCCACCAAAATTGTCAGACTACTAATATATCCTGTTCCATTTAGTAGAAAACTGAGTTTTGAGGTTTTTTGAAAGGTGGGAAGTGTAGAGAGCCAGAAAATCAGCTTTCTGAGATGCTTAATTTCTGTCATTCTAGATATAGGCCCTGTTCTTTGAAGCTGATAGTGATTCACTTTATCTGATATATCTGGCTCTTCAAAGATCTCTTATAAATTTCTGACAGATCTTTTTCATGCACAGTTGTCCCTTATTAGCCCCAAATTAGTTACAATAGTGTTAATTGTACATAATCTTATATAGTTAGCATGCTTTTCTGCTGTGTGTGCAAAGGCTGAAGTTGTTTCCTCCTTGTTGTTACCATTGAGAGATGCTTTTCCTGTAGATCCTCAATTTTATTTCCATCAGGACCATTTTGACATGCATCAAATGTTGGACCTGTGCATGCAAATAACTAAAGGTGCAGAGAGATCATATCTCATTTTACCTAGTCTTGTAAAATTTCAGGCCTATTCTCACATCAATTCTGTAGAGCTAGCACAGCATTTGTGCTAGCTTTGTGACATGCATTTGTGCAGCGAGTCACTTGTCCAACTTGTGCAAACGGAGTGGGGATCATGTGAGCTGTGTACCTTGGCTGCTGGTATGCCATAATACTGCATGGACTGCAGGTCTCATGAGGCTGTTTTGGAAACAAAAGGTAGTATTCTCAATAACAGCTTGAATGATTGTGCAAAGTTTTAAAGAACATGTAGGGATCACAAGTTGGTGTATTTTGTGCAACATGAAAATTCCACTTTTCTAGGACAGAGTGTGAATTGACACCAGTTCTCACATATGGCCTGCTTGCATACTGCTAAGGTGTTTTCAGATTTAGAGTAGAATGATAGAATCATTAATAGTTTGGGTTGGAAAGAACCTTTAAAGGTCCTCTGCAAGAAACGGGAACATCTTCAACCAGATCAGGTTGCTCAGAGCCCCGTTCAGCATGGCCTTGAATGTTTCCAGGGATGGGGCATCTAATACCTCTCCGGGCAACCTGTGCCAATGTTCCACCACTCATAAAAAATTTCTTCCATGTGTCTAATGTAAAACTACCCTCTCTTAGTTTAAAACCATTAGCCCTTGTCCCGTCACAGCAGGCTCTACTAAAAAGTTTCTCCGCATCTTTCTTATAAGCCCCCTTTAAAGTATTGAAAGGTGACAATGAGGTCTTCCCAGAGCCTTCTCTTCTCCAGGCTGAACAGCCCCAGCTCTCTTAGCCTGAACTCATAGGGGAGGTGGTGCAGCCCTCTGATCATCTTCATGGCCCTCCTCCGGACTCTCTCCAACAGGTCCATGTCCTTTTTATGTTGGGGGCTCCAGAGTTAGACATAATACTCCAGGTGGGGTCTCACGAGAGCAGAATACAGGAGGAGATTCACCTCCCTCAACCTGCTGGCCACAGTTCTTTTGATGCAACCCAGGATGTGGTTGGCTTTCTGGGCTGCATGCATGCATTGCTGTCTCGTAATTGAGCTTCTTATCAACCAGCACCTCAAAGTCCTTCTCCTCAGAGCTGCTCTTGATTCATTCTCTGCCTAGCCTGTGTTTGTGGTTGGGATTGCCCTAAACCATGTGCAGGACCTTGCTTTTGGCCTTGTTGAACTTCATGAGGTTTGCATGGGCCCACCTCTCCAACCTGTCAAGGTCCTTCTGGATGGCAATTTAGTGTAGGTAATGCCAGCACATCTCATGATATCTTAGGTAGAACATGAGTACTCAAAATCAGTGAATTTTCAGCCAGTGAAGGTGCCAAATCTGGCAATGAATCAATACCATAAAAAAAGTGTTATGCTTTTTGAATGTGGATATGATTAAAATATCTTCTAAAAATTATGTTTACTAGGAGGTTAGAAGCTAAAACAAGATTAAATTTGAGGATGCGTGTTCAGTTTTGGGCCCCTCAGTACAAGAAGGATGTTGATTTGCTGGAGCGCATCCAGAGAAGGGCAATGAAGCTGGTGAGGTGACCGGAGAACAAGGAGCGGCTGAGGGAACTGGGATTGTTTAGTCTGGAGAAGAGGAGGCTGAGGGGAGACCTCATTGCTCTCTACAACTACCTGAAAGGAGGTTGTAGGGAGGCAGGTGTTGGTCTCTTCTCCCAAGTAACTGGTGATAGGACGAGAGGAAATGGCCTCAAGTTGCAACAGGGGAGGTTTAGATTGGATATTAGGAAAAATTTATTTGCTGAAGGAGTGGTCGAGCACTGGAACAGGGAAGTGGTAGAGTCATCATCCCTGGAGGTGTTCAAAGAACCTGTAGACATGGCACTTTGGGACATGGTTTAGTAGGCATGGTGGTGTTGCATTGATGGTTGGACTTGATGATCTTGGAGGTCTCTTCCAACCTTAAAGATTCTATGATTCTATGGTTTTATGATATACTAAGAGGTGTTTAGTTGTAACTGACCAACATGAAAGGTCCTTCCATTCCTTTGTCCTTTCAAAAACTGTCAGATTTTTCTAAACTAGTGCAATAAGGAAGCCAAAAGGCGGGGGATAGAGAGACCTGGTTGAATTATGGCAAAAGAAGTTGAAGATCACAGTACAGATACGTTGCATCTTTGAAAAGAAGTTTATAAATGTATCAGTAGAATTACATCCCTTTAATTTGATGATGCGTTGTCCCCTGCACTGTAATGAACCCATAATAATGGTTTGTACTCATTTCAAATTTCAGGGTTAAGAAATTTGGCAGTCTGGCTGGTGGCTTAGTTACTATAAGTAAGGACTAAATAACAGATTGCTGGTGGTTTTTTTTTTTTTTTTTGTTTGTTTTTTTTATTTTTAACTTATCTATGTTGTAAAAAGTTACGGTATTTCTAGGAGCAGAACAGTAAATATGGGATTAGCTGTGATTCATTTTTTTCGGGATGAAATACTACTTTACTATTTTTTTGATCCTATAGACAAAAGGTAACTTCTGATTTTTGGCAATGTTTTCTGTTATGAAGTTGTAATTTAATAAGTCGTGAAGAAAGGTATCATCTAATTTCTTTGCTGTATTTTTTTTAAATATAATTGCAGACATTTCCTTAGTGCAGTTGAAAAGAGCAGACAGAAGTATAAACCAGCTTCCCTCACTGTGGAGTTTGTCCCTTTCTTTTACCGTAAGTATTACCAACAGCATGTTGGAAAATAGTAATCTTTGGAGGAGTGAACTTAGTGATTCCAAGTTCCTTTCCCCTAACAAAGCCTGATAAACGTAAAAGCCCCTTACTTGCTTTCTGAGGCTGAATGAAGTGGGTTGCTTCATTTGCTTGCTTTCCACTCTGAGCTTCACCATCTTGCCGTTCTTACGCATCTTTGAAAGCCTGGGTTTTTTCAGACTTTCTTTCAGTGCCTGATATGGTTTAATGGGGTTGGTTCTGTGAATTGCCAACTTTCCCATTTATTAGGGTACATGTAGTGATGGCACCTAAGATTCCTGTAGCAACTGTAACTCACATGGAAAAATAGTCCTAGGAAAATGTTCACGCATTTTTGTCTATTAATATGATTTAACAGCTAGAAAGAAGGAAACTGTGCCATCCAACTAGCAAATGCTCCTTGGACTGCAAGGGAAACTGTTCTGTTTTGTCTGTGATTAAGTCATTAAATATAACGATGGCTACTTTAGATTCATATGTTCTTATCATTACGGATTGGCTGTGTGGAAAAGGAGGACTTATCTGTCCAGGTTCTGTACTTAAATCTTGGGAAGGTGGGATGCCCAGCTAATTTGTCAGTTTAGCATGACAAAAGTGTTAGAGCCAACAGAATTGAAGCAGCTGAAATATGCTGGAGGAGTGGTGATATGAGTGAATTCAGCCCTTTTTTGCATCTGTCCATTAACTCAGCTTTACGAAAATAAAAGGGAAGATTCTGTTCCTAGAGTGGTAGCATTTATGAATTTATTTTCTCTAGGTTTGAGTCACATACTCCTCCTGTTCCTTGAGATTCCCTCTCAGTATATGTAAAATAGACCGGTTGCCAAAAAGACCAAAGAGCTCATCCCAGTGAAATGCCATTATGTTTGTGCCAGAGCACTGGAAACCCACTCTCAAGGCTGCTACTGAGGAACATCATCTGCAGATTCTCTGCTCCCTGTTCAATGCCTTGCACTCTGGTTCCTCCTAAATCCGTTAAATATTATATACTGTAACTGAGCTACAAGTGTACTAATTAGCTGGCATAGTCATCTGCTGGTTGGCCAGCTGGCAGGAAAAACAGAATAAGAAATTGCTGAGCATATGCTTTAGACATTCTGCTATGGCAGCACTAATTTGAGACTTTTTCGTCGACCCAGCCTAATGATTTCTTCACAATCTGCTAGGTATTGCTCTTTTGAATTTTTCTGAGGCTCCCCAAAAGATTCAGAGGCTATAAGTCAAGGGAGTGGTAGGACTAGCAAACTGATGGTTTGACCATCTAAGCTTTATTTCCTTTGAAGACCGGATTTTAAAAATAGCTGTGCAAGCTTCCTTTAAAACAGGCTTATATGTTCAGTATAAAATCTGAAATCTTACTTGCCAATAATTGGTAATAGTCTTAAAGGTTATATTATTATTTTAATAAATATGAAATTCTTGCATTTTCAGTTTCTATTGCCTGCTTAAAATCTCAGTTTTTACAAACCCAAGTCATTATCAGTTTTGTCTTGAAGTTATTGAAAGTTTTATGATGGTTAATTCCAAATAAAATAATCCTTTGTAGTTTGTTCCAGCTACTCTGAGTCTTGTGTTATTGCTGTAGCAACAATATCCAAGTTATATCTATTGCTAAGTAGAGTTCCTGAGGCTGTTTATGACGAATTTATATGAGATATGGCATGAGAAGAGATGCAGGATAGTAGTTTGTAACCTTTCTATCAGTTTTTTTTGCAGACCTACACAGGCTTCCCTGGGAAGTTTGGCTTAAAGGGAGCAAGCTCAGGGACTGTTTTTCTAAGCTACCTGCATATGGCATTAGACTTTCTGTGCCAAAATCACTCTAACCTTTGTCATGCTTGCTAACTGCTTTTGTGTTACCTGTTCTTCTGTTTCTCATTAGTATGGACAAAATGGGCTCATTTTACATTATAGATCAGATCAACAGTTGTGTGCCTGTAGTTCTGTCAGCCTGCCTGAAAATTTTTATGAAAGCTGAAGGTCTGGCCCTGTGAATTCCTGATAAATGTGGTCTTGTAGCGTTACTTTGATCATGCTGGAATTGATGTGTTTGTGCTTGATTTATGTAAAAGAAAGTGGAGATTATATAGCTTTTTTTTTTTTCTGAATGTGCATGATGACAGGCAATAGAGGAGATTTTTTATTATTTCATTTGTTGATGGGTATTTTTGAGAGGAAAAACTTTGTATAAGTTATATGACCAAAGTAAGGAATCCTTCTCCTTTTTATTTATTCCCATGAGAATGCTTTCAAGAAAGCGAACATCTCAAAGAGAGCCTAAAATGTTGCCTGCTACATCTCTTTGGAGCTATTGTGGCTGGTGGTCAGGTAAGAATGTTCTAAACCCTTTTCAGCTACTGAAGTCTCCAAACACCTGCTCATTGTTTAAAGCTTATAAATACCCATTAAGCCATAAATGAGAATAATTTATTATTGACTATTAATTGTTTGGTTGTCTTATGAAGTTTGGGGTCATTCTGTGCAATAGTGTCTAAATGCGAAAAGCTAGGCCCCGCTTTCAAATAACAGTAGACATTTGCTGTCTACAATAAATACACATTCATGTGAACTTCCTGTAATTCCATATCATAAACAAAATATATGGGTAAATAGATTTAGGAGTTTCCACCTGCAAAGATGTAAGTTTTGTATAAACACATGAAATTTGTGTAGCTTACTTTTCAATGTTGGAAGTAAGCTGTTTCAGTAAGAGGCATAGGACCTTTTTACCTTGGAAGCTGTTTAAAATCTTTGAAAGAATGTGAAGAGAAGAGGATGTTCATCATCAGCAAAGCCATCATCCACTCTCTTGGCTGACTTCTTAAGTCTGAGGCAGGTCTTAAGGTCAAGCCAGGCAGGCAGGTCTGTGGGTCAGGTTCAAGATAATACGTGGTCAGGCATGGATATGGCTGCAATGTAGCTCAGGCAGGTAAAAAGTTGAGAGCCCCAGCTTGAATGCAGGGAGTCCCTGAGTAGGCTTCTCAGAGCTCTCTGCGAGGCTGGGCTCCTGCCCCAGATTTACAGTGGAGTCATACCCCTGGGAAGAGGGGTGAGGGAAATGCACTCATGGACGTTTGAAGATCCCTTCCAACCCTAACCATTCTATGATTCTATGAAATGTTTTCTAATTATTATGTTCTTTTAAAAATGTTTAAGTATCACGAATCTGATTATCTAAAGTGAAAATTCAAGTGAAGGTTTACCTAGAATTAGCAGTTTATCAAGGCTACCTTATAAGAATTCTGTAACATGCATTTAAATTATATTTCCTTTTCCCTATAAGCATTCTCTTTGAAAAAGAAAGCCTAGTTAAGTGTCATTGGTAGCTGTTGGTATAATCCAAATAGCGTTTCATATCTATTTAACAATTACAGGGCATTAACATGCATGTTGCATGATTCAGGTAACTCAGAAACTGCTGGTTTGAAGAGGTTAGATTTTATTTTGTTTGTTTATTCCTTAATCACTTTTCTCTCATGGATTTCAGAGGAATGCTCTTCAAGCAGTATCTCCTGCCACCATGGAAGTCTTGATGCGTGTTTTAGCAGACTGTGACAACTGGGATGACAGGAACCCAGAGGAAGTGAGCAGGAAGGCAGAGCTGACTCTGAAGTGCCTGACAGAAGTTGTCCATATCCTTCTAACCAGCAGCTCTGACCAGCGGCAAGTGGAGACGAGCACAATATTGGAGAACTATTTCAAGTTGCTTAATTCAGACCATTCAGCTTTACCTAATCCAAGGCGATGCAGGCAGTGGGAGAGCAGGTTCATAGCACTACAGGTCCAAATGCTGAGTGAGTATCCAATCGTGCAGTTCCTTTAAATATCTCTTGATAATAACTCCAAAGTAATGATTGAACCACAATCGTAGTACAACTGAATGTTCTACCAAAGAATGTTCACTTGGCTAAGCAGCTGAAAAATTTCAACCATTTCTTCAGTGATATTACTATAGATGTATTCCTGTTTAATCATTCACCAGAAAAACCCTGGAAGAAACAATTTCAGATTGTTACCATTTGACCAGAGTGTCAAGGTTCACAGACTACCAGTCTTCATTAAAAAAACCACTATTGCTAGGCAACAGCTGACACTCATTAGCATCTTAATAATTGCAGAATAAGATGAGTCTGTAATAAAATACTCATGGGGTGGCTGTTTTGTGAATGTGCTTTTCAAATGTCATTATTGTAAACATTAGCCAAAGGTGATGGTCGTAAACAGTTGGGTCTGTCATTGGACAGGAATTCAGGATTTGTAGTTTTTTCCACTTTAACATTCAGAAAGGCAAATATAAATGAAGATATTTGTTTTCCCAAGCTTCCAAGAAAACTGAGGAATAGTACTGAGGTGACGAAGAATGCAAGAATGCTTACAGTATAAGTCTGCTGTAGCATGCAGAGTAATTGGTTGATGAGGAAGCAAGTGTTTGTGTGCTTCATATAAAAGGTGTGCTGCTTATGTACTGACAAATGGCAATGACTTTAAAAAGAGCCCCAAAGCAATCAAAGATGTTTGGTAGACTTTTTCTCTAGGTATAGTGGGTTACGTAGTAATTTTTACAGCATCAAAATGTTTAGCTGTAGACCTAGTGCTCCGTGCTTAAAACGCACATTATTCTTGATCAAAGAATTCATAGCATATAGTTTGTTGTATAATTTTTTCCCCATGTTTATTATATAATGTGCAGAAAAAAAATGCTTGATGGATTTGGGAAGTGTTTTGTCTTTGATGCCAGTTCTGTTTTAATTTTATAGATACCATCACAGCCATGTTAGACTGCACAGATAGGCCTGTTCTGCAGGCAATTTTCCTTAACAGTAACTGCTTTGAGCATCTCATTCGACTGTTGCAGAACTGCAAGGTAAATTTTCCCTTATCAGCATATTTTTGACAAAACCTGTCTTGTAAAATTGCAGGTATGTTAATTACCTTTATATTCCTTCTGAATTAGATGCAATTTTATGGTGTCTACATACTGGAATAAAACTTTGGATCTGTTATAGCTGCTAATGCAATGAAAGATCTGACAGATCCAAGTTACTCTAATTTTCTTATTCCTAATGAGGTGTTTGTTGTCTGTCTTGTAGTTAGAGCAATGAATGCTTTTTTTGAGTCCTGAGCAAAATAACTTTACAGACCCTGCTCAGTCCCTAAAATCTGCAATGAATCCCCTCTGCCTTTTTATTGTTTGGTTGTTTTTTTGTTGTTTGGGTGGTGTTGGTGTGTTTTTAATATTCTGTCACTGGATTGCTAGGAGGTTGCTTACAACTGCTGCCAGATGGAGGTCTGAATTCTAATTTGAGAGGTGTATTTTTCCATTTTGAAAGACCTTGCCTATATGCCTTTGTAAACGTTTGACATAAAACATAAATTCAAGGTGTTACAAATGTTCATTGATTGTTCTTCTGTATAGGATTTAGTATTTACGTAGATGTTGTGTTTTCATCTCAATCCTAGATCATAATAAATTGCAAGCTAGTGTCTTCCACTGATTGCTTTGTAGACTTTATTTTTCCCTGTGCAAAAGAACATAAATATGATGTAACTCTGTGGAATATTTTATTTCTTTTTCCGATAAGTTGGTGACATAGCTATTTTGAGCTCTTCTAATAGTAGATAATATAATGCTAGCTACAGTGTGCAATTTGTTTCAAATCCATCTAGATTTTGGATTAGAACATATTTCAGTGCAGTAATATATTAAAAATAAGTGTGTTTAGATTATGTCTTAACTGCAGTTATAATCAGTGGCAGAATGCCAACTGTCTTGAAATTTTTTGAGTAGCGTTTGTAGTGTTTTATCTCCTCCTGAAAATACATTGTTTGACCTTTCCATTCTCCTCCTCTGTTTGGGAACCTATGCCTATTTTTGTAGTGACCTTGTACTCTATAAAAAAATTCTCTTTTAGTTTTTTCTTAAATCATCAAGCAGTGTGATTTTAACCTGTTCACGGAGACTCTAGCTGTGTTCCTGCTCTGATATAAACAAGTGGTGGAATCTAAGAAAGCAGGAACAGCTACTCTATTTTTGCAGCTTGCTCTTTTTATTTTTATTCTGACTGTATGTATGTCATAACATACTCTCTTTTGAGGGTTTTTTCACCGTGATATGTTCTCACGTATTACTGTGATAGTGGGTTTTTTAACCTTTTACAGTCAAAATACCCTGAAGGTTAAGTGAGGAGAGGGTGGAGGCTGGGAAGGTGGTGTATATTTATATTTTCCAATATACTGTATCTTTGTTATTTTTCAAATCCAGATAGCAAAGATGAATATAGCTGTTGAATTAGGATTTCTCCTTATTAGCTAGGGGTAGAGACTCTTTCTAGATCTTTTTTCTTTACCTGTGAAAGTCTTGCTACTGAATTCACCAGCGAGCTGCAAAGCACATTGTGCAGCTCTGCAGATAGTGGGAGAATCCATACATGTATCTGAAACTCAGGAAATTTGAAGTGCAAGAAACTACCATGGAAAGGAGGGATAAAGAAAATCTGTAGCGCTTTTTTGCTATAGATATCCCAAAACTTGTGGTATTCAAGGCCATACTTTTAGTCGTGCTTCCTAGCCATTTGCAGTTCAACAGTCTTCTAAAATTTAAATCTTTCTTTCATATTTGCTGGTTTTAAGGCTTATGGGCAAACTGTATTTCTTTAACTATGCTAGAGATATAGAGAAAAGTTTTTCAAAACTGCTTGGTTAAGTTTTGATGATTTGAATTTTACTTTTTGCCTGTGACATCTGAAAAAGAGGGACTGTACTTCGGAAGTACCAGGAGGTGCCTGTTCTATGCTGAGAGTCATTTAACAAGCTGCTTTGTTGGTCCTGAATCTTCTCATCTATTAAACTCTTTTAGAGGTCAGACTTCGAGCAAAGCATAATGACCTCTAGGAGTATGCCTGGTTAAAAAAAATATAAATCATTATTTTCTGAACAGTTTTTAAACAGGAGAATTTAAGCCATGTGGACATTGTAATAAAACTCTATTTTGACATTTACGCGTATTATCAGAATTGATGTAAGCCATATGAGAAATTTGATGGTGGTTTTGCTTGGTTTTTTTTGCATGTCTGTGTTTGCTTCTGTTTAATGTTCTTATTTCCACTTGTTAATGTCATAACCGTCTGAGGCATATTATAGTTTTTCTGCAGTGTTAAGTGCTCTTGACTGTGATGTATCTTTCAAAATTACTTGTGTTTCTAACTGCGTGCTTTCACATTTATGTAAGTCAAAGTAGTATTTTGAGTGTTGTCCTCCTGTTTGCCCTAATTTATGGAAGTTAATTTCTCAGGTTGTTCCTCTTCAGAGAGACTACTGAGCAGATAATGGAACAAAATGTATGAGGGGAAAAAACCCAAATGCTTAGTTTTTACCTACTAAAGGAAAGTGGTGGTGTGGTTTTGGGTTTTTTTTTCTTTTTTTTTTTTTCTTTTTTTGGGGGGATTTTAAAGGATTGTGGTCAAGGATTTATCTTTAACACCTCAATAGAATCTAAAAATGGAAGATAAATTTTAGTCCTGATTAGGTTATAGCTAAACTTTGCACACAAAGTGACTGCAGTTAATTATGAAGATATTTGAGTGAGCTTTAAATTTGCAAATTCAGGAACTGACTAGGAATTTAGCTACTATACACAGAGTAGTTTCTTAGCTGAAGATGCAGTATAGGTGTATGTGTGATTTAAAGTTGTTTACAACCTATCTGATTCTTAGGATGATGGCAGAGATATTTTACTCTTCTTCCTGTTACAAAGACTATGTGCTCCAGAAATTCTACTGCTATTGCTGTTTGAAGATTAAAGTATTCTGTCTAGATATCTTCAGCCTTCACCTAGGATGAAACATAAGTGGAAAATGGTGAAACATCTGTATCCGTTTCTTTCCTAATGCCCCATTGTTGTCTTTATTTCTTACAAGTACGATTTTGAGAACCTCCTGCCATGTTGCATATGGTAAATTAAAATCACAGTTACTAAGCCAGTGACCAGTATAAATTCCAGATAGATCTCTTTCCTTGTCTCAGTGATTACATATTTTCATTTAATTTGAGGGGGGAAAGGGGGAGCAATTACTATATAGCAAAAATACAGTGTAGTCTTCAGTACTGTGGGAATTAACAAAAAAACCAATATTAACGGAGGATTGTATCTCACTGATGTGAGAACTCCCTTTTTTTTTCTTTTTTCTTTTTTTCTTCTCGTATATGAAATATAAATCCAAGGCAGCCTCCACAGGTTTGGCTGCAGGTAACTGTTTAATGCAATTATTTCCGTTATTCTTGTCTCTGTTTCTAACAGCTGTTTTTAAATGCTAACAATAAAGTGGCAGACAAGAGTGAGAAAGACCTTGCCAACAAATTACTGACAGAAATGAATGAGAACCAGGTACCTACCTAACCTGTATTTTGCTTCAATTGAAGTCAAAACACAATCACAGGAAAATTGATTCCTGTGCTTCACCTTAACCATCTTCTTTAAGCCTTCTGCAGCAAGGTGAACTTGTTGCTGCACACATTAGTATTTTCTGTCTCTGGAAAATGATTTTTCTGAATAACAGATTGACTTCAATCTCAGTTTTATGCATCTGCTTCAAATTGCAGATATTTGCAATGGATTGAGCCTCAGTTATGCTTCTTTTAAAGAAAAGGTGAAGTACATGAATGGAATCCAAAAAAATTCTGTCAGCTTGGTGGTGATTTTTTCTTCTCCTCTCCCTTTCCTCTTTTTTGCTTCTTTGTCTCAGCACTGTGGTGTTTTGGATTCTGGGGCCTTGTTTGTGAATCTCAATGGTTGTATTTGGTGTCCTGATTCTTTGCTTGTCATCAAGAACAGATGTTCACAAAACAATGGACAGGCTGAATCAGGGAGGTAGGAATAGCCTGTTGCTTTAATTTTCTCCAAATATTGTGGAAAGTTTCAAATGCAAATTGTTGTTGTGTTAATTTTATAGTAGAACGATTTGTTCTGATTAAAAATGTAAACAAATGCTAAATACAATGTATGGTAATCTACAAGTTGTGATTCTAACTAATAGCTTTGGCTTTTCTAGAAACTCAGTGCGACACTCTAACAGCATGTAAATGTTTCTTCACATCTAACACCATCTTCTGATTCTTGACACTTCATTTTCAAAATGTCTGATATGCATATAATATTCCAGAGATTATGAAATAGAGTATGTTTGTTTGCACAGTTTTGCTAATTAGCTTTACTGATGGATGTGAAATAGTGCTCCAACATTTTTGTCCTTAAAAAAATAATAGAAATATCAATATAAACAAGAATTATAGAAAAAAAAACAACCCTCATAAGATGGCTTAAATTGGAATAAGAGGTGTTGATCCATGTGATGAGGCTATGAGTGAGGCAGCCACCTTACTGTGCTGATGTGACTTACCTCTTATAATTTGCATGTATGTGTGTGTTGCATTGGCATGTAGGGACTTGGATGGAAAAGGAAACACTTTATGTGAACTGCAGATACCTGATTTTCCAGCAGCGCACTGAGACATACTGCAAGAGGTTTCCAGTTCTGTTTTCCTCCCTCCCTCTTGAGGTTGTCCATTAGCAGCATGAGGAAAACCTGTTTGTCCATCAGAATATTTGAAGTGCACTGTGTGTTGTGAATGCTCCTCTCCTCTTGAAGTATGTGGCTAGTTGTCTACTGTTACATAATACCCTCTAGGCCGTGGGGTTCTGAAATCTTGACTAGTGTGGAGGTGATTTCTGAAGCATGTTAGCAAACTCTTGGTTTCCCTCCTGGCAAGAGGGCACAGTGTAGATTTTGGAGCTGAACTGTCTTTGCATGTTTGTGTATAACTTCCGTAACTTCTGTACCTGCTACTTTCAGGTGTTTCAGGGACACCTAGACTGCTTGGCAGTATCGACCATTCAAGCCCTGACAGCAGTTATGCACAAGTCTCCAGCTGCTAAGGTAACAGTATATATATGCAGAGGTCTCTTTTCAGTAGGCTTCTTGGTCTTGTTTCTAGTGTTTTTATCATAATATCTTAATGAATCTTGGTAACGAGGATGAACAGTTTGTGGTCACGCATTCCTGCCAGATAGGAATAGCTGACTAGCATCTCTTATCCCTTTATATGTATCTAATGGCTGGACTCTGAGCCATCTTTCTGTAAAAACTGGAAGATCAGAGTGTTAATGGCAGTTAAAATTTTATAAAGAAAGTACGTAATCACTTGTCCCTGAATATGTGGGGTAGAATTATTGGATATTTGCAGGAATCTTCAGGCGGGAGTTTGTGTTGTAGTTTCACCATGAATTTAAACTAATCCAGGATGGTATGGCTGTCCATACGGTGGTCTTGTTGTTCCCCTGCCCTCCCTTAGTAGTTATTCTTGTGGTTTGATAAATGGATAGGTTCGGTTAGTTTAGAAATCTGACTGGAAGCGACGCCCACAGAAAAATAGTATATTTATTCTTAGATTGCTGAGTTCATTAGATTCATCCTGTGATTGAATTATTCCCTAGTCTTGGCATAGGGAAAGGGATGTGACTGCACAGTTGAGGCTACAGGAAGAGTGGGGGTCATCTGATTTGATTGCTGCTTGCAGTACAGTCTGAGTGAGAAACAACAGGGTCAGTGGTGCTCCTCCAGAGCATTACTCTGAGTGCTTATTTCTCCACTGCATCTGAAAAGCCTGGGAAGAGTTGTATGTTGGCAGTGGGGACTGGCTGTGATTCACAAAGGGTCAGTAAAGTTTTCAATTGTACTTCCACTGCAACACATGTATCTTTTTCTTTCTGTGTTTACTTAAGCAGCCATTTCACTTCTGCTGACAGATTCATCCTTTAAAAAAAAAGTCTTAATTTCACTGCCGAATATAGCCAGAAGAATTTCAATTCCGTATGTTGGCTGTTTACAGGCTAAACCATAAGTGAATACTGCTGTTTGGATTTTACTGCTTGATTATTTTTTTTTTTTAATGTAGAATCAACTAGTTTTCAGAAAATCTTCCTTGTAACACTTTTATAATTTTTGAAGTGTTTAGGATGGGTGGTTTTTAATCAAGCATGTCTAGGAAAATCTTTCACTGAAAAAATAATACCTGCATACTTCTAATTCTCAATATATTCTTCAATTCATGCTATAGTTTGCATTAAAAAAAAGAAGCTGTTAGCATTTTATAATATAAGTAACATTTTTATTATACCAAAGCAATTATATTATTGTATAGGCAATTATTAAAATACAACTTCATGTTTATTTATTTATCTGCATGCTGCAGTGAGATCCTTCTCATCTGCAGTGTGCTAGAGATAGCACAATTGACATATTATCAAAAAGAGATTTCTAGCCTGTAAAACATTATTCTTGCATTTTAATTAATTTGTGTCTAATATTGTGTTAATTTAGAACCCGCTGCAGTAGACAAGCAATTCTTGATTATTTTATTTGCTAGTGAGACTGGGATTTTTTCCTCAGGAGGTCTTCAAGGAGAGAATTGGTTATGCACACATATATGAGGTACTAAAATCGTTGGGTCAGCCCTCACGGGAATTGCTGGAAGAACTCATGAATATGGTGAGATGTGCTTGCTTTGAATGTTAAAATGCTTACATCTCTTCAACAGTACTTCTAGCCCTATTTTATTGTATTTCATGTCTGAGTTCTCTGCTGTTTTTCAGGCTGTTGAAGGTGACCACATGGCTGTTGGGATACTAGGCATTAGTAATGTCCAGCCCTTACTACTGCTTATCCAGTGGCTTCCAGAGCTAGAATCACATGACCTGCAGATTTTCATCTCAAATTGGTTGAGGCGAATCTGCTGTATTAACAGACAGAGTCGTGCCACGTGTGTCAATGCGAACATGGTCATCCGTATCATTGAGACACTAAATTCCCACTCTGCCCTCCATTGTACTTGTGCGGAGAACCTGATTGCCCTTCTGGGCTCTTTGGGGAGCCAGTCAATGGGGTCAGAAGAACTGCTTCAACTAATACGGCTCCTGAGGACTGAGGAACCAAAACAAGCTCACCCTTATGTTGTTCCAGTGATGCGAGCCATTCTAGCAATGGCCCGGAAGCAGGGCATGGCTAGTGCCTTGCAGTATTTCAACTTGAACCACAGCATGGCCGGAATTGCTGTTCCATCAATTCATAAGTGGCCAGGCTCTGCATTTTCTTTCAACGCTTGGCTCTGCCTTGACCAGGACCGGGTGGATCCTAGCACAACTAGCAAAAGTGGCAAGAGGAAGCAACTTTATAGGTATAATTACTATAACTACTTCAATAGCACAAATCTAGGTTATCTGTCCCCTGTGGCGTATGGTACCCTATGACATCTGATACTTCTGCTTATCTGCATACAATGCAATATATAATGCTTAGTTTGTGAAAGGGAGCGGTTTAATCTGTCACCAGAGCCAGGCTGTGTTACGGAAATAAGCATGTAGTTTCTCAGTTCTCAATGCTTTCTTGTCTACAGTTTCAATATCTGTAACTCCAAGTTGTGTTTAGGTTCATAGCTTAAACAAACAAACAAAACAACCTAAAAAAACCCCAAAACAACAACAACAAAAAAAACCCACCACCCCGAAACATAGCAGCTTTCCTGCTATTTTCTGTAAAGGTAATGAAATCTGTTTTCTATATGAGAGCACAATGAGAAAAGGACGCCTGGAGAAGAGAAGGCTCTGGGGAGACCTTAGAGCAGCCTTCTGATACCTAAAGGGGGCCTACAGGAAAGACAGGGAGAAACTCTTCAGTCGGGCCTGTTGTGAAAGGACGTGGGGTAATGGTTTTAGAACAGGTGGAGGTAGATTCAGATTAGACATTAGGAAAAATTTTTTTACACCGAGGGTGGTGGAACACTGGCACAGGTTGCCCAGAGAGGTGGTTGATGCCCCATCCCTGGAAACATTCAAGGCCAGGTTGGATGAGGCTCTGACCAACCTGATCTTGTTGGAGATGTCCCTGCTCCTTGCAGGGGGGCTGGACTAGATGACCTTTGAAGGTCCCTTCCAACCCAAACTATTCTATGATTCTATATTATACCAATAACTGACTGGTTTTCTGTTATTTTCAAGTACAATTTTAAAGACCTTATTCTAGTTTTGGGAAGCTAAAACAGTAGTGTATTGAAATTAATATTAAGAAGAGGAAATGTTTAACATTCCAGTTTCAACTTGTAATGTTAAGGACACAACTGAATTGAAATAATTAAAAATTGATCTAGCTGCTATGTTTTACGTTGTTTAATTGTAAGACAGCTTTATATCTATTGAAGTGGTCTGTCATATTCATGCTCTCTCTGTGTGTATTTTTTTTTTTGTATTGATAGGTACAGATATTTGATAATACAGTAGTTAATGCATCCACTTGGAATAATGGTGCCTAACTGTATCTAGCAGGTCTTGAACAGCAGTTTGCAATTTACACATAATCTTTTGTATTCAAGTGCTTTAAAAATCAAAGGTTTCTCAAGGCAAACCAGTGCTTGCAAGGCTTATTTATAGATAGCGGCTTACTGCTGATTTTCTTCATAGTATAACTGAAATAAGAATATAAGAATGGTTACATTTACATTTTGCACTAAGGAAATAAGATATATAAGAATGGTTACATTTACATTTTGCACTAAGGAAAGGTTTTTACTAATGGATAATCACAGATTTAAAAAAATCATTGATGACACTTATTGTCTTATCAAACAGTTTTAATGCAGATTTGTCTGTAAATTAAAGATTGAACTTTCTGCATTTTCTAGAAGAGTTATGCTATGTGCTGTTTTGGTTTCAGAATAAGTAAAATCTCTGTATACAGTGCTATGATGTGAAACAAGGAAAATGGAAAAAACATATACTGACTGCAACAGTAATGTCACAAATCTGAATGTAATATTGGCAACTTTACTGAGACTGATGAACAAAATTTAATTGATAGAAAACAGCACAGATTGCAGGCCAGTCTATTCTTTATTGCAATGTTGTAGCTTCCAGAACTTTGTAACAGAACCAGCTTAAGTTGTGTGTGTCAAACTGGAGCATTACTTTTTGGGACCGAGGTTGTGTTTTCATGTAAAAGATGAATGACTACAAGCTGCTTTGAGAGCTTTGTTAATCGCTGTTGGCCTGCATGTCCTGTGCATTGGGGTCCCTTCCCTGAAGCAGTTCTCCATCTTGTTTGTTTCTTTGCTTTTTTTTTTTTTTTTTTTTTTTTTTTTTTTTTCTTCTTGTTTTACGAATGGTCTGTTTTATCATACTTAAATAATTAATTGCATAAGAACAGATGTAATCTCAAGTAATGCAAGCACTTTCCCTGTAGATTAGTAGTTGATCGAGGTAAATTATGCCTGTGTTATTAGCCATATGTTATTGATAAGCTGGTTACGGCATTATGCTTAAAGACTTTTTTAAAATGCAGATTTTTTAAAATATTAAATTATAACAAGCATAGGTGGCAGTGATACTATGTGAATGAATAAAAATGTGCTACTGTGTTTCTGGATTGCATTTTTTTATTCCCATACTTAAGGACAGATGTGCATTATAAATGAGAGAGCTGTTTCTCTTTCCTTTCAAAAACCAAATGGAAGCAGGTGATAGACGGTCTTCTCTTCTTGTTGATGCTTTTGATTTATTTTTTTAAGTGGTTTTCTCACCAAATTAATAGAGATGAAGTTAAATATTTCCATACGGTCATTTCACTGCTTTTAAATAATGACTTAATTATTTTATATTGCTTAACCAGCACAACATAACTATTGTTCACATGCCTGGAAAGAGGCCCTTTGGTCAGAGCCTTGTGTACATCTACGTCAATGGACAGCAGAAGGTCTCTGCCCCGCTTAGATTCCCTGCCATGAATGAAGTAAGTTCACCATCAGAGTCATACCTCTGTTGGGATGAGCTCTCATACAACAATGAGAGCATAAGTGACTTTTATGATTTGGAAGTTGTGTAAGAGTTTAAGATAGCTTAGCTTGTTGCTAATAAGCTTCTGTTCAACTTTGGACAGCATCCAGAGTATCAATTTGGAGTATAACTAACCATTAATTAGCGCTTGTTTAGTCATCTCAGTTTAAAAACAAAACAACAGAGTATGTTAATTAGATTGTGAAGTTTTCCTCAAAATAATTACCTAAACATACCGACATAATTTATGAGTAAATCATAATAAATGACAGCTCTGCCAGTAGGATTGGTGTAATTGTACTCAATAAGGAAAATTCTGTTTTCAGTAGTAACTCTTTTTACTTGTATTTTCCTGTGTGTTCCATTAATATACTAATCTTATACCTGCTTTATTAGCTGGATAAGCAGTTTACATGTAGTTAATCTAACCATTTTGAATGTGTACACATTTAGCCTAAAAAAACCACACTGGCCATCAAAATTAGTATATATCATGTTTAGTATTCTTTGTAAGAGTTGTTCATCCTTTTGTTGAGCAAATCCATTTTAAACTGGGCTACAACACTGAACGTTCTTGCCTCTTTTGTAAGTTCTAATTTGATATTTGTTAAATGTGTTGGGCAAACACTTAAATTTGACACAGTCATAGTAAAACGAGTATAACACTTAAAAATGAGAGGAAATGTAATTTCTGCTGCAAGATAAAGGTCTGGATTTTGGCCCATCTGTAGAACAAGCACTATAAACATCAAGGTAGCCCCTAAAAGTAGGGCAAGTAAGCTTCCCATGAGAGCATCTATTTGAGTGGTATAACTGATACAAGAAATGTACAGTAGCAGATATTCTGGGCTAGTGTTTTGGAACAGAGTCCAGAAGAGGAGTGTTTGCCAGGGTATCTGAAGCACCATTCTTCTTAGCTCTGCTCCCACCAGAGGTCACACAACAGTTGAGGTGACCAAATTGCTCTTCATTGGTGAAAGGGCACTCTCTGCTGTTGTGGAAAGTATGTGCTCTTTTTTTTTTTTTTTTTGGCCTGTTACACTCAATTGCTTCATTTTCACACTAGAACTTGTTGCTCTTGGTTTCATTTATTTAGGTCAGGTTTTTGAGAGGTAGTCTTCAGGTTTACTTTGTAAACTGTGGAAAAAAAGGAGGTTAGACTTACGGTATGTTTTCTTTTCTTTCTTCCATGCGTGACTCTCCAGTCTTTTACTTCTTGTTGCATTGGTTCAGCTGGTCAAAGAACAACAACTCCTCCTCCATCTCAGATACCAGATCCGCCTTTTTCCTCCCCTATTGTGCCCCATCGGACATCACTTGGGGGTATTCTCTCTACAGGAAGTTGGGGTGGGATGCTTGGAAAACCAGAACTCATCACCAAGATGATCTCAGCAGGGACTCAAGACAGTGAATGGGGATGTCCAACATCTTTGGAGGGCCAGCTTGGGTCAGTTATCATCTTTCATGAAGCACTGCAACCTCCTCAGGTGAAAGCATTATATTTAGCAGGTAAGTGGTGATTGTGCTGCTTTTAGTGGAATAAAAAGGATGAGTTGTGGACAAGACCACACTGAGCTTTACTCTACAGAGGCACATAATGAAGAAGTTACAATCCAGAAGAATTGTAGAGCTGACTTAAGTGAGAAGGCTTTATAACAAATAAGCTTAAAATGGCATGATAAGTATTTTATGAAGTTTTATTTACGATGAACTTATGTGAAGATAACATTTATCATATGTACAGACCTGCCAAAATGAACATGTTAGTGTTTTCACTTGTAAGTTCTTAATTTTTGCCACTGTTTGCTTATATGTGAGTTAACAGTTGAGACTCTTTAAAAGTATTGCCCTTGTTTGATAGATCACTTAAAGGTAATTTATGCTTGAGAATTTTTCCACAAGAATTAATTAATAATTAAGGGATCATTTAAAAAAAAAAAAAAAAAAATATAAGCTGTGTCTTACAGTTCAAAGTGTTAAGATGTTAGGTTCCATAATGGCTTGAGTTTAGTAGAGATTAGCATAAAAACACTTCCGTCATTTAAAGGAAATACTTTGTATTGCTAAAAAAAACTATCTTGAAGATAACTTATTTTCTAGGTGTTTGGGCTTGATGACAGAGATTGGTGGCATATATGAGATAGGTCTTTGTAAAAACAGCAAGTAGAGCTGTTTGCATTAAAAAAAACCACCTTTGTATAGCTTAGCTTTTTATCAAGAATGTATTTCTTTTTAAGGAGACCGTATGGAATGAATGATTTAAGTCATAGAGACTACTTCAAAGCATGTCTCAAATAGCTGTGGTTCGATGTGTCCTATTTGTTGGTGCAACAATGTATAGTAGTATAAAATTTGTGAAGGTCGACATTAATATCCAGTGGACTCTTAAATATATATGTTATAATTACATAATTTTATATATATGTATATTTTTTTTTAATAGGTCCAAACTGTTTAACTCCATGGAAGTCTCAAGAGGCTGAAGTAGCAGATCTCCCTAGTAAGGTGCTGCTTCATTATACACCAAAGGTATGAAACAATACATAGTTTCTCTTTGATTACACAGTGCACAGTAATTTCAGAATATGTTCTGATTATCAGATTATAATTTTTTTGCTTTACCATTGCTGTTTCGTAGAACAGATGAGCATGCTATCTTTACGCTGTGGTTATTATAGGAAGATAAGAAGCAGTGAGAGCTTTCTTAATCTGTAATGTTGTGCACAGATAGAAGGTTTTTTTCTTGTTTGACAAAAGGACAGAGTTATCTTGTTATCTTAGAGCTGACATTCAAAATTCTACATATATGATGTTCTAGAGGTTCCAGATTGTTTAAATACTTTAATATCAACACAATGACGCTACCTCCCAGAAACATATTATGCATCATTCGGAAATCTTATGTGTTCAAAAATCTGTAATGTGTTTCCTAAAGGTTGTTGTAGCCTCTTCATTTGTTAACAGGCCTGCAGAAACCCAATTTGTCTTGACCTGTCTGCAAATCTTTTACATGGAAGACTAACTGGAAACAAAGTAGTGAACTGGGACATCAAGGTAAAGGCATACTGAAGAAGCAGAACCTGATGTAAATATGACAGTGGCTGTATATATTCACCTGACTTTTGGAATGCTGGATGTTACTATCAGAATGCGAATCACATTTAGTAGATACAGCATGGTTTTATAATGGGAGTTAATGAGTTAATGCTGTTCACATTTATTGAGAACTATTGCACTTAATGTCATAGATAATGCATTAAGATATTTTGTGGTAGCTGACTACTCTTTATAATCTGCTTGTGTGTTGTGTATTGAAAGCATTTTATAATCTCCAGGGGAGTCTGTCATGGATTTCTTGTAGTCTTAAACTCTGATTTAGATTAAGATTAGTAGGTGTTAAGGTAACAGTTGTAACTTTTGCTGTGCTAGTCATATAAAAAAATATTATTGAGTTGCAGACTAACTTCAGCAGAAAACAAGGTGTGGCGATAAAACTTTATAAGAATCTAGTATTTTTCAGAGATAAGTTAATCTAGTTATTTTATTTACTTTTGGTTTGAGGTTGACAGGACTAGAAGCCAAAAACTTCACTTCAGAGAAAACACCAAATATTTACTGAAGTGTTGTACCTTAATCTGTTTCCACTATACACTAATTGTCCAATATTTTTTCTTAATTGTTGGATACATTGGGATATCTGATTCTTTCAGGCTCTGCAAATCATCTTTATTTAGCTTTTGCTAGCAGTTGTAATCACAGCACTACTGCTATATTAGTATTGGAGCTTAAAATTTAATGTTTTCTCGCTAAACCTGTTTCTAGTCTCTTGCTCAAACAATGTATTCTATCAAAACTGTCCTATATTTTGAGGGTTTGTTTGTTTCTTTTCTTAACCAACATGTAGGATCCTTATGTTCATCTGGTTAATCAGTTAATTTCTTAGTCTCATGCCACTGACAGTTCAGATCTGGCTTTATACTATAGAATTAAAACTTAAAATTTTGTCAACTCAACACTACCAACAAGATTTAGTATTAGTGGTTTAGACTTTCTTGGTGATCCATGAGCAATAGCATTTAGGCAAGTTACATCTCCATTAGGTGTGTCTTCTGTGTAAAATAGCAAATGATCTTCTACTTGCTAGGTTACAGAGACGAGGAGGAAACCATGAAATGCACACCAGCTTAATGCATACCTTTGTGTACCTATCTGCTTATTTGTTCCATGATCAATAACATATACTAATATTAAAAAAATCCAAGTCAGACTTTAGCTCTATGCATGAGGAAACAGTTATTTACAGTGTGAGAGTTTGGTCCAGAAACTGTGACATAAATAAGGATTTGTTTATTTTAAATTTAGATAGAATACACTCAGTTCTGATTTATAGGCAGAATCTTTGATTAAGCACTCTTAGCTTTGAGAAAAAATAAAATCCAAAGTCTGAGTGTAGAA
Source organism: Tetrax tetrax (assembly GCA_009806455.1). Taxonomy (NCBI): domain Eukaryota; kingdom Metazoa; phylum Chordata; class Aves; order Otidiformes; family Otididae; genus Tetrax; species Tetrax tetrax. The sequence goes on along the minus strand of WHYT01014721.1, from coordinate 139,039 downwards.
AACTTGTCAGTAGGATACCACATCTTTTTTTTTGTCTTAAGGAAAAATCTGTAAACAAATAAATATGAGCTTTTTTTTTAAATTTTTTTTTTTTAAGAACAGTGAACAGTCAGCTCTGCTAGCAAACTCATTAATAAGGAAATATTGTTGGAGCTACACTGTGCATATGCTGACTTGTGGAGATTAATGTTAAAAATTACAGACACTTGCTAGTTAATTTTGCTATGATGTGAATAGTTTGAAAATACTGCAATTTGTTCTCTTCACCCAATAGTGGGGAGAGGCGTTGTGAGGAGTGTTTATATCTCTCTAGCTTTATGGAAGGGCGTATTGTATGAGTACAAGTTTTAGGAGAATCATTCGTTAACAAACATGATGAGGTTTAGCACCCTCTTGAGGAGACTAGAGTGAGGACAAAACACGGGAACTGATCAGGAGCTCATGAGGAGATAGGTAGAGTCTAGGAGCAGCTGGTTTCTGCTCTCTTGTGGTTCAGACAAGTTCTGGATTTCAACTTTAACTTGATTTCTGTTTCCAAAAGGAGCAGGTCTGTGGTGCCTATTGTTTTGTTCAACAGACAAAGAAATCTTCACCTATGAGATAAATTTTGCGGATTTAAAAAACTTTCTTAATTTAACTGTTCAATTTTGCTACAATCACCTTAATAACTTTGAGCTGGAGAGGGGGCATCATAAAGACACATGGAGCAGGGTAACAATTGAAAAAGTAGAAAACGATGGAGAAAAGGATTGTTTTCTCCACTTCTCCACACCATTGCTGACTATGAACGGAGAGTGAAATCCCACATTAACAGACTGGCATACAGGATATCGGGTTTTTTCGGTGTTATAATTTTACTGCACAATAGTTTTAATTGGACTAAGCTGGGAATCTAAATAGGTGTATCTGGCTCGCATGCCGAGACCTTGATTTTCTAAGTGGCGTTGTGAATCGTTTCAGGAAATTCTGTGATTTAAATATGTTATACCTTACCACAAGAAGCCTTGTTTGAAGTCTCATGCTATCTCTGCTTGTGAGGAGGGCGGAAAAATGGGGGCTTAGGAGAGTTGAAGTTTTAAAAAAGAGGCTTAGAATTGAGATATGTATCAAGTTATTTTTCAAAAAATCAAATTTTATTACTTTATAACTGCTTGAAGTTGAAATCTTGCAGGAATATTATTAAATCACAGATGTGTATAATTTTTCTTAGTGCTTGCTGGAAGTAACTTGGAAATCAGAAAAATATTATTTTCCTGTTTTTCAAATGTATTTAGCAGAAGATTCTTTAAGATTTGTATCCTTTAGTTTCTCCTGTTTATGTAGGGGGAAGAGGAAGGAAATATTAAAATGCATTTTCAAAACAAGAGCTGACAGGAAGGCATATGTGTAATATGTCTAAAACTTGGGCAGCTCTGTTGTTAAACTGTTTTAAACTAGTTTCAAAGTGATCTGTGAAACATTCTGATTAATTTGTGAGTACATAAGATTACTTGTATTTGGAGTAAATTTCTGTAGTTTAGAGGATTCTATTTATGGTGATATTTTTCCTTCTTTTTCTTTTGATTTAGGATATGATCAACTGTGTCGGTGGAGTAAATGTGCTGTTTCCATTGCTGGAGCAGATCAGTTTTCTTGGTGGACAGGTGCCTGAGAAGTCTGAAGGGGAAACTCTGCCTCCAGAAGTAGTTACTCCTGCAGAGGGGGACTGGGTGCTATTGTCATCTACAAAGGCATCAGGTAGGAAAGTGCAGTTGAACTGAAATAATTTTTAAATTTGATTTTAAAAGTCTTCCTGTGAATGACAGAAAGCTCGTTTATTATGCACTGTTTTTTCTGGGGTACCTACGTAAAGCTGAAAGGCTCTTTCTGTTCCTAGATATGTGACAACTTACTAACATATTTCAAATATAGCTGTATTTATTAGCATTAATTTTATTTTCATGATTTACTGTTAAATTTGTGTAAAAGTATGCAGTTCTTTAATTTCTATTCTGAAAAGTTTGTTCTGATTATTTTGAGAAATTGTTTAATGCAAAATCTACTAATGTCAATAAGAAGGACTTTCCTACAACTTGAGTACTGGGTCAGACAGCCACATGAAGACTTTGCAGCATCGTAACAATACTGTTTAGCCTTTAGACAAGCTTTTATTTTCGTAGTAAAGTGTTTGGGCTCCTACCTCTTCCACATAGAGTCAGATTTTAGTATTCAATTTTTTTTTTAAATTGAAAGGAAGCTTTAAGAACAGATTTTTTTAAAAACTGTGCTAATATTGAGATTGAACTTCGATCTGGGAAGCACACTTTGCAAATGAAAATAGAATTTTTTTTTTTTTCAAAATATGAAATGGTGGAGTAAAGTAAAAATGTATCTATCTTTCTTGCCGTCTCTTAATTTTTTGCTTATCGTGGCTATAAAGTGTCAGTTTGCAACTGCAGAAGGAGAATAACTACAGCATATGTAAAAGATTGTAACTGAGAGGTTTGTCTGTAACCTTCACACAGAAGTGTGAAGCAACTAATGTCAGAACTGGAGTCACTTTGTTCAGGAGAGGCATGGAATGACTGACTCTGCACTGGAAAAATCTAAAGACAGCCTGTAGCTCAGTAACAAACAGAAAATGAATTGAGAAGTTCAGGAAATAGTGAGGGATATGAACACATGATTTTACTTACTTTTATGCGGTGAACCAATAATAAACCAGGAGGCTTTTGCTACTGTTCTGTTTTGCAGAAGCACGCCTGGAGAAGAACATCGTTGCAACTTTCATCTTGATGATAAAACACTTTATTCAGAGACATCATGTTAATCAAGAAAATCTCATTCACTCCCATGGAGTTGCCACCCTAGGAGCCTTGTTACAGAAGGTGAGCAAACTTGAGGAACATCCTTTAGTAATGAATGTCATGGATGAGGTCCTGGTTACTTTGAAATAGTCTTAGTTTGGGCAGGATGTGAAGGTCTTCAAAGGTCTCCCTAGTACATGTTCTTTCTCATGTTTCTGAAAACAAAAAGATGTGAGGAGTTGGTCTTGATCTACGATGTGATACACAGTGTTTAGGTTTTTTTCATGTTCTGCTTTTTTTTTTTTTTGTTACAGATACTATATTGTATGATTATTCAAATTAGACTAGTTTTCTTTTTTGTATTGCTTTAATGGAAGCAGACATTGGTGTGGAAGATAAAAGAATCTTAAACTTCTTTTTTTAAAAATTACATTTTATTAGTATATTCAATATTTTGAGTGCTAACACCTGTTGTTATTTTGAAAGGTACCAAGCAACTTCATGGATGTGAACGTACTGATGGCTGTACAGTTGTTGATAGAACAAGTCTCAGTAGAAAAGAACATGCAGCTTTTGCAACAGATGTATCAACACTTGCTTTTTGATTTCAGTATCTGGAACAGTGGGGACTTCCCCTTCAGAATTGGTGAGCTTTTGAACTTGAGCAGCTACACAAAGATGCAGTTCTCTTTACTTGACATAATTCTTTATCTGGATTCTAATAGAAAACTTTATATTGCAGGGCATATACAATATCTTTCTACAATCATCAAAGACAGCAGAAGGCTCTTCAGAAAGAAATATGGTGTGCAGTTTCTTCTAGACACACTCAGGATTTATTATGGGTATGTGTTTTACCTTTTCTAACTCCTCATTTATTGTATATGGCTGTTGAGTTTTTTTTCCCCATCATCCTAATGAGAAAATTAATAAATAAAACTACAGATTGGCTTTTTGTGGTTGGTGTAATTTTCAAAATTGCAGGGTTTTTTTTTTTCTCCACTTGTCATACTACTTTTTCTTGAATTTAATTTTTATGAGGGGTATATAAAATTTGTCAATGATATTAGAAATGCTTGGAAAAGTAATTAAAATTACAAAATTGAACGACTTGTTATCAACAATGCAAATTAAGTCATAGATCATTACCATTATGAAAAGAAAGGATGTTTATCATTTTAAGTTCTTTTATTTCCTTGTAGAATTTGAAGTATTTTTTAGGGATTTTAAATTTTGGCTTTCAGTCTTGGTGATTTGTATCTGCTTCTGAATATAGTTATATCATCGAGGAAGACTGCTCTTTCCTTTCGATGTTGGGAGTGGATGACCTGAAATCCTGACTTGTTTCCAGATCAGTGCAAGTCTACATGTCATGGCTTTTATAGACTTAGTAAATCTGATCTACTATTGCTTATTACTATTAAGTTGCCTTACTTCAGTAAAAATTGATAGCTTTTGCCTTGATATCTGCGTAAATGAAAAACTACAGAAATAGAACAATCAAATTGCTGTTAATGAGTCTTGAAGAGATTCCTTACATTGCTTTTTCTGTCTGTTGGTGTATAGGAGTGGCTGTAAAGACAATGATTTGGCTCCTGATGACCTGAGAACAATACAGACATCCCTCTATGGGCTGATCAAATATTTCCTGAGCAAAGGTGGAACACATGAAGAAATACAGAGCATCATAGGATACATAGCTGCCACCACTGAAGAGGAGCAGGTATCCAATATGGGATGAACTAATAGGTTAAACTGTACATGTTTCAGTTTTTGCTTCTTGGTGTTTAGAAATCTTGTCTTATGCGCTTAAAAGAGCGGGGAACAAAAAAAAAAAGACCATAAGCAACGTGTTACTTGATGCCTGATTCTGTTTAGATGTAGCCGAGACAGGTTATAGAAACACACCGGAAACCTGACAACGTGCTCTGCAGATTTTTACTGGTTATTTTTTTTCCCCTGAAGAGGGCAGAGAACATAGAATCATAGAATCACATGGTTGGATGGGACCTATAAGATCATCTAGTCCAACCGTCTTCCCACTACCATTGCTGCCAAACATGATGCCAACATGATGTGTAATACTGCTATTGGAAAAGTCCTTTTAGTTTACAAAACCAAATGAGTTGGACTTCAACTGATCAGAAGTTGTGTTCTATTTGTGGACATCAATGGAACTTGAACTTGCTTTATAGCTCTAAATACAGTTCAAGAAGGTGTTATAGATATAGGAAAAATGTATCAAAAAAAATCTAATTTTATATGTTGATATTGAGCAGACAAAATGTATATTTTGTAACAAGGAAAGGATAAAACTTAAAAGCCAAGAAAATTTTCCCCAAGCGGAGCATGAAGTCTGAATGAACTGTGATTAATTTAGTTCTCTTAATGTCGTAGCTCTACGGAATTCTGGATGTTCTCTTCAGCCTACTTCATTCCAGCCCAACACCAGACCAGCTTTTTTTATTGCTTTTTGAACCAGGGAATGCTGATATTCTTTACGCTCTGTTGTTGCATCACAGATACTCTGACAGACTTAGAGAACTTGTGTTCAAGGTAATGAATTGAATTATATGTTCTTAAAATAATTGTTTGAACATAAATTTGTATTTTTCAATGGTCTGACTGCAGAAGTATATGCAATTGCAAAGACACTAATCATCCAAGTTTTAATTTTTCTTCTCTCTTCTGTTATGTTAGCTAGATGTTATTGTTTACTGCCATAGCACAGTGGAATTAGTGTTCTTTTGAAGTAAGTATTGGGATCTTAAAAAAAACCCAAACAAACAAAAAAAAAACCCCAAAAACAAAAAATCCATATCGTAAACTTTAAAAACAGTGGACCAGCATGCTATATCATACACAATTAAGTTTAAGAGGTCTATCTGCTTCCTTGTGTTTATTTTGCATTTGTGTGTACTTTTTCTTGCAGATTGTGGAAGAGATGCTGAAATGTACTAAAGTTTATGAGCGTAGTAAGCACCGTATGAGACTCAGAGAAGTAGGATACTCTGGACTGGGGCTTCTTCTGAATGAATCACCAGTTTCTGTTTCTCTTATTAAGAACCTTCTAAACCAAGTTCTGTATGCAGGTAACTGGCAAGTGTTGTGTCTAGCATTAGTAAACTCCTGCTGCTCAGAAGCAAACATATTAGGTTTTTGGGTTTTTTTGTTCAGGAAAACCAGAGCTGTTCTACTTGAAGTTCCTGTTAGTCTTTGCTAATGTTTTCTTAGTTCCCTGAAGTTTGTTCCCTTACTATCCCTGTGTGTAGAGGTGACTTCCAAGGCAACTTTTTAATATTTAGCTGTTACATTATCTTGCATGATATTGTTTGTTTTGTTTTTTCTTTTTCCTCTACAGATCTTGCTGTGAATTATAAAGATCTCATAGCTGTAGTGCATCTGGCTCATAGATCAGATGTAAACGTGAGAGTGGTTATCTGTAGAAAGGTTAGTTGTCTTCTTCAAAACTGGCATACTGTCCCTATAAGCTGTACACTGTGATATCTTAATTATTTTTTTGAGACACAAAGGCAGCATTTGTTGCTACTGCTTTCTTTAGCAATGGTTTATGTTAAAAATGAAGCCTATCACTTAATGTTGAATTTTGTGTACTTAAGTCCTTTTAAAAAACAAAACAAAAATCAAAGCTTCTATCATGATTCTCAGATACCTTCTATGTTCTACAAGTTATAGGACTCCTTGCTAAGTTTTCTCAAAGAATACTTAAGACCACGATGAAAGTTTTGTTTCTATTCTTAATAAGTTATTTTTATAGAACATATTATTATTCAAAAGAGTGGTTGTAGATGCAGGGAAGAGATAGGGAAGAAGCAGGGACTTTTTCCTAAACTAAGCTCTCTCTGGCTTGTACCACTGGAATGAGTAGTACTGAATGTTGCTGTGACACACTGTATTGTCTATTAAGGTTCAAAGTGAAAAAAGTGAACTATTAATACTGAAGCTTGCTTAATTTTATTTATTTCATAGTTCCTAATCAAGCAGATTCCCTATTCTAGATTTGCTTTTTTTTGTACATCAGTGACTGAGTAGAATTATTTGTTGTGATAACTGTCTCTTACAGGAATTGTTGTGGAAGAGTGGCTGAAATATCAGGACTTATCAATTTGCTTTGATAGCTTCTTTTCTCTGCTACTCCTGAGAAT